>JANKYF010197693.1:0-10250 GCA_029829435.1 Erythroxylum hondense | reverse complement strand
ACCCCTCTTTTAACTTTATCGCTTGAAATTAAGAAACTAGTGTTCAATTCTCTAAGGATTCGACTTGGTTCCATAACTACTATAAAAGTTTGGAGTATAATAATTATTTTGGAGGCTTTAACAACTCGACCAAACATAAACTTAGGATTATAAGAGACATTGATTTTTAACATTTGAGAGAGCCTTCCATACACTAAAGAAACAAACAGGGGGACAAAGGGTCTCCCTATCTAGTTCCTCTCGTCCCTTTGGTAGTATCATAAAGGGTGTCATTAATCAAAACATAATAGGTTGTAATAAGGGCACAAGCCTTAATCTATTTAATAAAGATATCAGATAAGCTGAAAACCTTAAAATCCTAGAGGAGGAAGGACTAATTATTGGAATCAAAAGCTTTATTGATATCTATCTTAACAATACAATTTGAGAGAGAGTTGCTTATAGGATAACCCTTTAGGAGCTCCTGAGCAAAAAGAATATTATCGCCAATTCTTCAATCCTTCATAAAGGAACTTTGATTATTACTGATTATGAGATTGAGAACCCCCTTTAAATGATTTTCAAGATCTTAGCAATAATTTTGTAAATGAAGTTTGTGTATGATATTGCCCTGAAATCACTAAAAGAAGAGGGGTAGAAATTTTGGGAATTAAATAGAGAAAGGTTATACTGAACTCTTTTAGGATGAACCCCATTTTAGGAAACTTATTAATGGCCCCTTTAATCATAAATCTAATAATAGATTAATTCTTTCAAAAAAAAAAATCATTTAGTCCATCAGAACTAGGCACCTTCATCCCATTCATGAAAAAAATAGTAATATTAATGTTATCATTAAAGATAGGTTTCACTAGCTCCTGAGAGGCTTTAGTAGAGTTTCATTTGGAAATAATATATTGGAGTGAGTCCACAACGGTAAAAGAATCAAGTTCTGAACCCAAAAACCCCCTATAGAAATTGTCACTCTCCTTTATTATACTCAGTTGATCATAAATGAGTATACCTGTTGGACCCTAAGTTTTTTTAATGATTATTGATTTATTCATTCAATTATTGGGAATGAAGGAAGAAAGAAGAGAAAGATGAAACCATCTTGATTTTTGGATCTCTAAGATAGGCTTTTGCTTTTTCTAGCTTAGGAGAACTATGGGTAGGTTAGGTTTAAGTTCAATTTTAGCATTTTTTATTTTTTAAGTTTTATGAAATTATATGTGAATTTGGATTGAATGGAAAATTGGTTTGTTTTAGGAAACCAAGAGAACCCTATCCAAGACCAAGAGGAAAGGCAAGCTTGACTTGGATTTTTATAAGCCAGTTAGGTGGGTAATATATTTATAGTTGTTGTGTAATATGGGAAAATTGTCTTGTTTGTATATTGTGTGTTAAATTGCTAAATTGTGAATTACTATAATGTGGAAAATGATTTATGATGTGTTTTATGTTATGCATTGAAAGATGTACGACATTTGGATATAACTGAATTGTGCTTATGACCATGTTATGCCATTGAAATGTGTCATGGCATTTTGTATAAAGAAAAAGGAGGAAAAGCATAAGAATATGAAAATGCATGGAAATGAATTGAGCAAAAATTTATTTGTGATTGGGCAAAAGAGGAACCCGTTTTGTTAGTCATATGCACATTGACCTATAACCTTCTCCCGGCTGTCCGCTTAAGGCCATGAGATCCTAAGAAATCGGACTTATTTTATTCACAGCGTAAACTTTGGTTTCTCCATTTTGTTCCACAAAACTCTCGAACCATTTGTTGTGCATTTCATCATTTATTTGTTAAGCATGATGCATAATTGAGTGTTATGTTTTGATGGATAATTACATGATATGTTTTAGGTGATGACATCTTGTTAACTATGAGTTGCGAGTTTGAATTGTTGAGTATTGAATTGCTAGATATATACTTATTTATGCTTGAATGTGTGGATCGTTATCGATGACCATAAATATATTAGCCACTGAGTTGTGTAGCTCACCCCACTATTCCCTCCTCAAGTGCAGAATGAGAAGGTTAAGGATCCTTGCAAGGTAATTGGACAAACTCCAAGATAGTTAGCATTTTCATACTAAGTTAGTTCGATAACTTTTGAGTAGCTTTAGTAGTATATCGATCATAAGCTTCCCTTTGCATTTTGTATTAATCTAATGATGTAGTGTGGATATGTAACTAAAGCTACATTTAAACACAATTTTGTTTTAGAAATAAGATTGAGTATTGAAGAAGTTCATTTGTCATGACGATAATGAAATATGAATGTGATTTGTTTATGATTCTCAAAGTTGGTATATTTCATTTTTCAATCCTTTCATAAGTGTAGAAATTGTGTTCTGAACTCAAAGAAAAAATTGTATTAATCTAGGTAGGAATAGACAAAATTGTCTTCATAAGGTTGTAGATTATCCTTTTAGCATTCCAATGGTATAAAGTTTGTAATTTTTGGACTTTGGATGAAAGAGATATGGTCATTACACATTAGCATCACTGGTGTTGGTATAAGCTACAGTGCTATCCGTAACATAAATTGTGTCTTGAATTCAATGATTAAACTCCATTGATATAAGCTAAATTATACAAAGTTGCCTTCTTAAAAGTTGTGTTTATCTTCTAGCTTTCCAACGGTATAAGGTATTAAAATTTAGGACATCGGAGTTGAGAGATATGATCATTATAAGCTGGGGATGTTGTACTCGACATATAAAAGCCTCAAGTGCAATCGTCACAAGGAAAGGTGTGATCGTACCTCATCACTTCTCCAACCTCAGGTGTAATTGCACCAAGGAAATGTGGGACCACACCTTAGGAGTAGCCTCCGGTGCGATCTCATAAAAAAAAGGTGCGATCACACCTCGTAACTTCTCTAATGTTTCACTACCCGAAGGGTTTTCCAACTATAAACATGGTTGACTCTTTTGGCCATAACTTTGAATCTGACCTGCAAATTACTTGATTCTTGAAGAATTATGTTACTAACACATTCCTCTATCTTTTCATAAAAATTTGTAGCCTTTGGAGTTGATTTGAAAAAAATTGATGGAAAGCAAATGAGCGAATCAGTTTGAAGAGTAAGAATTAGTTATGAACATACTTTGGTATTTTAATCATATCTTGATCTATAAAGCTTCAAATGAGATGATTCTTGTTGAAAAATAAACTAGAAACATGGATCTACAATTTTTTAAGAGAATTCTGTTTTCAATCATGGTATCAGAGAATAAAGATGAACTGATCATGGCTAATGCGATTCTAATGAAATAACCTGACAAGGAAACCCATTCATGCTTTAAGACTCTGGAGTTGGACTCCGACAATGGGATCCATCATATTATGGTATTAGAGTGCTAGTTGGACTCTGGGAACAAGTCCAACATCCTTTTGGTATCAAAGCTTAGGTTTTTCCTAGGGTTAGAATGCATAGTAGTATGAATTGTTATGTTATGTGATTACTTGTTACGTTGTGATTTCACTAAGTTACATGCGTATCATGCATGCATATAGGAAATAATATTTAAAGGAAGTGTAAGCTAATCATTAGTGTTTCAGTTGATGGAGCACGATGCCACCTTATAGAAGGACACGAGGAGTTCTACAAGGATCAATTGCACCTAACTCTTCGACACGAGAAGAGAGTACTGAACCGGGGGTCTCCTATTCCGCAAGAGCAAGTGTGTACTCTATTGGATTTGAGGATGTTTAAGGCATTTTCTCAGGCATTTTTCTAGACTATGGGCTAGATGCCACAAACTTCTGCTCTAGCCCCAATTAAGAAGGGAAGGTAGTTTGATAAGCTCAAGAAGTATGGGGTAGTGGATTGCTATGGGACAACATATCTAGAAGAAATAAAGACTTGGTTAAGAAAGACAAAGAGGATACTGGATCAGATGGATTGTGAATATGACAAGAAGGTTGAGTATGCTGTTAGTTTGCTACAGGGAGATACCCTGCATTAGTAGGAGAGTGTTCTAGGGAGTCAGTTGAAACCACAAGTGCTCACATGGAAATATTTCTTAGCAGTGCATAAGAAGAAGTATTTGTCTAAATTGTATATCTAATAAAAGCAGAGGAAATTTCTTACGTAGAGGGGGATAACAGTGAGCAAGTATGAGTGTCGGTTTACACAACTATCTAGGTATGCAATTGAGATGATGATGAGTGAGGCGATTAAGTACCGTAGGTTTAAATCAGGACTGCATTTAGATATTAGAGAAAAAGTGGTGGTGCAGAACTTTTGTGATTTTCAATAACTAGTTGAAGCAACGCCAAGGGTTGAGAACATGGAGAATACCAATAGTGCAGTGAATAGAAAGAAGAAAGGGAGAGAGCAGTTCAGTAGGGAAGGTGGTACTCCTATTCCAGGAAGGAGTGCTAGGATTTTTCTTGTGTAGTTTGAGGAGAGGAGTAATGATGCAAGCAAATCTAGACAGTTGAGAATCGTTTCTCAGCAGGTCTTAACGACTGTAGGCAGTAGAAGGGGAGGGGGAGATAAGTCATCCATCCTTAAATGTGATAATTGCGGAAAAATCTATAGAGGGGAGTGCTACTGATTGACAGGGGCTTGCTTCAACTATAGAGAAAAAGGGCACATGGCTAGAGAGTACCCTTATTATGCAAGATAAGAGAAAAATTCAGATGCAAGTTTCAAGGAGGTTTGAAATTGGGGGACAAAAAATACAACTAAAGTGGGCAGTTTCGATGTGACAAAGAAGGTGAACCCTCCAGGAAGACCGAGGGGATAAGCACCAGTTAGGGTGTTTGCAATGACGACAGAGGACATAAAAATCGCTCTAGAACTTGTGACTAGTACAGTTACATTATTTGATGATAATATTGTTGTTTTGATTAGTTCGGGTTCTACCCATTAATTTATTTCATCAAGTAGAACTGTGCATGGTATAGAACTAAGCCAATTGGATACTCCTTTGATGGGTAGTTATATTATTATTAATCAAGTCTATAGAGATAGTAAAGTATGTATTGGTAGGGAATACTTAACAGTGGACCTTATGCCATTAAAGATGGTGGATTAGATATGATACTGGGCATAGATACGTTAGAAAAGTATAATGCCCATCTGGATTGCAGACAGAAAACATTGGAGTTTGAATTGGATGAAGGTAGAATGGTAGTGTTTATGGGGGATAGAAAAGTCAGCCCACCTAGGATTGATGGTAGAGAAGATGATGAGAAAAGGGTGTGAAGCATTTTTGGCCTATGTGGTAGACAAAAAAGCAGATAAAGGGAAGTTAGAAGATATTCATGTAGTTGTTTAGAAAATATTCATGTAGTCGTGGAATTCCTAGATGTCTTTCCTAAAGAATTACTAGTACTACCGTCACCTAGGAAAATTGAATTTCCCATTGAGCTTCTTCCAAATACTGCCCCGATCTCAATTTCATCTTATAGAATGGATACAACAGAACTGAAGGAGATTAAAAAGATGTTTGAATAATTGTTGGAGAAAGGGTATATTAGGCCTAGCTCTTTGAATAATTGTTGGAGAAAGGGTATATTAGGCCTAGCTCTTTGTTGTGGGGAGCTCTGGCCCTTGTTGTGACTTGAGATCTAGTTATCACAAGTTGAGGATAAAGGAGTAAAATGTGTCAAAGACTACTTTTAGAGCATCGTGTGGGAATTTTGAGATCTTAGTTATGTCCTTTGGATTGACGAATGCCACTGTAGCTTTTATAGACTTAATAAATAGATTTTTTAAACCTTTCTTGAACCAATTTATCATTGTCTTTATTGATGATATTTTAGTTTATTCCAAGAGTGACAACGAGCATTTAAGGATTGCCTTAGAGACATTAAGGAAGAATGAGTTATATGCCAAGTTTGACAAATGTGAATTTTGACTAAGGGAAGTAATATTCCTTGGATATGTGAATTTGGAGAAAGGAGTACATGTGGATCCGAAGAAAGTAGAAGCTGTGGTGAAATGGGAAGCACCTAAGAATATAACAAAAGTGAGGAGTTTCTTAGGTTTAGCTGGGTATTATAGGAGGTTTGTGGAGAGCTTTTCCATAATAGCAGCTCCACTTACCAAATTGACATGGAAGAATGCAAAGTTTGTGTGGACCGAGAACTGCTAGAATAATTTTGAGGAATTGAAGAATAGGCTTACAACGGCACCGAGTTTGACTTTGCCTTCTAGTAATGATGGATATACAATATATACTAATGCCTCAAGGAAGGGATTGGGTTGTGTATTGATGCAAGGAGACAAGGTGATTGTTTATGCTTCTAGGAAATTGAAACCCTGTGAGATGAATTATCCTACGCATGACTTGGAGTTAGCGGCCATAATTTTTGCATTGAAGATATGGAAACATTACTTGTATGGAGTCATTGCCAAGATATTTAGAAACCACAAGAGTCTTAAGTATCTGATAAGCTAGAAAGAGTTGAATTTAAGCCAGCGAAGGTGGTTGGAATTACTGAAAAATTATGATTTGATGATAAAGTAACACCCCATGGAAAGCTAATGTAGTAGCGGATACATTGAGTAGAAAATCTACTATGGCACATATGGAGACGGTTTATCTTCCTTTGTTGAAGGAATTAGCCAAACTTAGAGTGCCATTAAGGCAGGCCGAATTTGGGTGTATATTGGCTAACTTTAAGGAATTGTAGAAACAAGATAAGTACTTGAGTAGACTCATAGAAGACATTAAAAATGGTAAAGCTTCTGAAACAGAGATAAGAGAAGATGGATTGCTGGTAGTAGGTAACAGATTATGTGTTCCCAATATGAAAGAGTTGAAAGACGAGATTCTTGATGAGGCATATAATGCACCTTATACTAGGCACCTAGGAAGTACGTGAATGTATAGGAATTTGATAGAGCACTTTTGGTAGAAAGAAATGAAGAAAGATGTTGTAGAGTATGCTAAAAGAAGCTTAGTATGCCAGCAAGTTAAGGCTGAAGACTATGCACCTTCAGGCAATCTTAAACCTTAATAGGATTGCCAAGGACTAGCAAGAAGCATGATGCAATATGGGTGATTATGGATAGGCCAACCAAGTCCGCAAATTTCTTGTCAATTAAACAAGCAAATTCCTTGAATGCTTTGGCTAAGAAGTACATGGATGAAATAATTAGACTTTATGGAATTTCAAACTCTATAGTTTCTGATAAAGATCCCAGGTTCACCTCAAGGTTCTGGGACAGTTTACAAAAGGCTTTGGAAACATAGTTGCATTTTAGTACAACTTTCCATCCACAGATTGATGGTCAATTAGAGAGGACGATACGAACTTTGGAGGCAATGTTGAAAGCTTATGTTATGAATTTCAAAGGCTCATGGGATAGTCATCTACCCTTAATTGAATTCGCCTATAATAATTCCTACCACTCAGGAATTCAAATGGCACCTTATGAAGATTTGTACAATAGGAGGTGTAGAACTTCTATTTGTTAGGATGAGGAAGGTGAAAGGAGACTTGTAAGACCTGAGTTAGTACAAGTTATAGTTGACAAGGTTAAATTTGTGAAACAGAGACTTAAAGCAGCTCAAGAAAGAATGAAGAGCTATATAGATGAGCATAGAAAGGAGATGGAATTTGAAATTTGAGACAAAGTGCTTCTTAGAGCTTCTCCATGGAAGGGAGTTTTGAGATTTTGTAAGAAAGGTAAGCTTAGCCCAAGATACATAAGCCCTTATGAGATCATTGAGAAGATTGGGCCTTTAGTCTATAAGTTAGCTTTGCCACTGGAATTGTCTAAGATTCACAATGTTGAGAAAGTACCAATCTGATCCTTTGCACATAGTTCTGTTGAGTCAAAATGAATTTACATAGATATGATTTTGATGAATAACAAAGAAGAAAAGAAAAAGCAAACGGAGAAGTTCAAAAATAGATGCATAGCGAAAAACAGACGCAGAAATATAAAAGCAGACGCAGACGCAGAAATATAAAAGCAGACTCAGACGCAGACGGAAAAGAAAAAAAACAGACGTAGAATAGAAAGAAGAAGAATAAAAGCAGATGCAAAAAAAGAAAAATAGACGCAGAAAGCAGTCTAAGAATAGAAAATAGACACAAGAGTCAGTTCGGGTTAGTTACAGAACTCAACTGACAGACGCAGAAAAAGCAGACGAAGAATAGAAAACAGACGCAAGAGTCAGTTCGGGTTAGTTACAGAACTCAACTGATTAAATCGTTTCTTTCAGGATTCAAGAAACAAGATTTAAGAAACAAGATTCAAGAAGCAATAAATATGAGTCGAAGTTGAAGATTGCAAAGTTAGTTGATTTACATCTACGCGATCGAAAAAGCATATCTGTGAGACCATTGTGCAAATTAGCTGAGAGCTAGTTTTACTGTAACAAGTTTTCAAACACTTTTTGATAAAGTAGTACAGATAGCCTGCAGAGGCTAAGAGTGAAAGAATACTGATTGTAGAGACCTAAAGAGGCTCGGAAAGAATACTTGTAAACGTTGAAGAGATAGTGAAATCTCAGAACGACTTCTGAGGACTGGACGTAGCCTACGGTTTGGGGTGAACCAGGATAAAATCACTGTATCGACTACACTCTACTCTATTTCTCATTTAGATTCAAGTTTTGTTCGTACTTAGTTTTTAAATAAGTTTTTCAAAGCTTTTTATTAATTTGGATCTACCGAAGGTTCTGTAAAAGAACTCAATTTTTAACAAACGTTTTGAAAGAGTTTTCAAAAAGGGGAATACACAATTCAACCCCCCTTCTCGTGCATTCGTATATCGTATTCTAAGCTTTGTAATAACGTGTGATTCACTTCAATTGGTATCAGAGCTTGGTATCCAAGGATCACTGTAGCAAAGTGTGGATCAAAGATAATGGCAGAATCACATATATACATCGCAGAAGTTAATGAAGTTAATACAAGCATTAGTAAAAACTTTGGTTGGAGAAAAGCAAACATCTTTAAGGATTTGCCATATTGGAAAACTAATTTGATATGTCATAATTTAGCGGTGATGCATATTGAGAAATATATTTTTGACAATTTGTTCAATACCATAATGAATATTATTAAAGGGAGGAAAAAAGACAATGCAAAATCATGAGCTAATTTGAAACTTTTCTGTAGAAGGAATGAGATACATAAAGATCTTTACACTAGTAAACATCTGAAAGCATGTTACACTTTGGACAAAAAAAGGAAATATTGTATTACTGGTGGAAAATTCTAAATTTTTTGATTATGTTTCAAACTTGGCAAGGTTTGTGGACATGAGGAAGTACAAATTATTTAGGATGAAAACACATGATTGTCACGTGTTTACACAAAGGCCAATTCCAATTGCATTTCGGGAGTTGCTACTAAATAAGGTTTGGGAAGTAATTACAGAATTAAGTTTTTTTCAAAAGTTTAACATCATCTAAAATCAAGTTAGTTGAAATAGAAAAACTAGAAAAGGAAATTCTAGTAATTTTGTGCATGTTAGAAAGGAATTTTCCTCTAAGCTTCTTTGTTTGTATGGAGCATCTACCTATGCATTTAGCAAACGAGATAAAACTAGCCGGTCTAGTTCAGTATTGATAGATGTGTCCATTTGAGAGGTAATTCAACAAAAATAACTATAATTGAAGTAATAACATGTTTTGACAACTAAATTGTAATAACCCTATTCGCTAATAAGGTATTTGCGTCACTTGAAGAAAAATGTCAAAAATAAGACTAGAGTTGAAGGTTCGACATGTAATGCTTATTTAGTGGAGGAAGCTAGTACATTTTCTTCACATTATTTTGAGCCGCATGTTCACACAAGAAAAAGAAAAGTTCCTCGTAATGACGATGAGGGAGGAACGAGTAATGCTGATGGTAACTTATCCATTTTCACATTTTCTAGACAAACATATGGACGTTCAATAAGAAGAATGTTAAAAGAGGAAGAAATTGAGGCTGCCCATGGTCACATTTTATTGAACTGTCAAGAGGTTCAACCTTTTGAGTAGTAAGTTAAAATTGATTATTTAGGTTTTAAAATTTAGTGTTATTCATAACTGAAATACATAATAATGTTTTTAAATTATATGAGGAATTGTTACGCAAGCTAATGCCTGATAAAATATAGGATGATATCAATAAAGAAATTGGAAGACATTTTCCTCAATGGTTCGAGAAATATGTAAATTTTGACTTATAAATATTGAAATGATTGAATTATAGGATTTAAGTGTTCAAATGACATTATACTATTTAATATGATAATTTCTTTTGTGTAGGCCTTAGAAAATCCAATAGAGAACAA
>JANKYF010197640.1:0-10256 GCA_029829435.1 Erythroxylum hondense | reverse complement strand
AAATACACGTTCTATTTAAATCAAAATAATTAATTGATTGAAATAAATGAAAAATACATGTTAGGATAAAAGCTAACAAAATTCATCCCAAACATCTTAGAAAAGACTATTTAGCCAGAGCTTTGTCTCCCGTAAGGGACCTACCCGGCTCGAGCGGGGATTAGTCTGGGAGTGGATAATTTAAAGGTGCCTTCCTATAATTGGGACCCTCCTATAACACCTCGTGGGCAACTAAAAAAAGAAAAGAAAATACTATTTAGTGTAGATTGTTATTAGATCAATTCAGTAGACTTTCCAACTGAATTTATGCTTATCTTTACACACAAACGATGGAATCGCCCACTTCAGACGTCTTTACACTTCGACTCGATAGAATAGTAAGGTGGTAAATCAAGGTTTGATCTCACTTGACTTATCTGAAAGGCGGCTCAATGTCTGATGCACACAAAGAACCACTACATTGGATTAACTATCATACTATCACTATCGAAATTCAAACTTAAGACCTTATACTCAAAAGGACTTGCAAAAAGTGGGAAGTTGATCTGAAAAATTTGTCGCTCTTGCATGCCAACGCTGGCAGCACTACGTGCAGTGGTTGGAGAAATAACCACTGATCCCCTCATTGCATAAAACATGATTTGTCTACGCCATGTGATGTCAGACCAAACAATTGGAGGATTAAACATGCCGCAATGTGCCATAGTTGATTTCCAAGAAGTTGTTGGATAGGAGCAAGAGAATAGTAGATGATTATGAGATTCACCGTGAGTTTGGCATAAGAAGCGCCAATTAGGAATTTGTAGAAATTTGCCAATTATGTCTATGGTAGCCAACTTTAGTTTAAAAGATTGCCAGAGAGTGAGTGCATGTTGGAGTTGTGATACTTGCACCAAACCACCTGATACCAAATATTTTAATTAGTTAACAATAATACAAAATATTTTAATTAATTATTTACCAAATCAATCACATAATAATTAAGCATAAATTAAAAATTGTCATTACTATTCTTAATATTTGATACTAAACATTAATATAACTATTAACTTCTATAATCACATTTGTAGTGCTTACATACCAAACATGCATAATCAATAATTGCATTCTTATTTTATTATCATTTTATTAACTTTTAATTTTAATTTCTTAATTACTGGTTAATAAGCGAGACTTACAGGAGTATTGAGCTTTATCAAAAATTAATAGCCTTATTTGTGTGAGAAATCTTTATTAGGGTATCATTGAGATATTGTAATAATATTATCTCATATACATATATAGTAAATAGTGTCTGAATTGTCTAAAATAGTATGAATAAACTATAACATAAACTTTTATATATATTATATAACATTTAGAGTAATGTTGGCTAAGATATGCTCTTGTGATAATTAAGTTTGATATTAAATTGGATTGCTTTCGCGATCTTGTAGACTTGAGCCTAAGATTCGAGAACTGAGCTCGAACTCGAATGAATTTATGTAATTAGAATTGCAATCGTGTCCAAATTAAGTATGATTATTTTTAATCTAAATTCTTAAAATAATATTATTTTTTATTTTTTATATTTTAAATTGAATCGAACTAATTCAAATAGTAAATGGTAACCCCTAATGATAATCCTTTTAAGGAACAATATTATATAACTCACCTCAAATATATCAAAATGACGATACAGGAGATGAGGTGGGCCATAAATGAGCTCGAGAAACCTACTATTAGGCCCATTTGGTTCAGATCCAGCTATCCAGGCGATTGTCAGCGTCCACGGTCCGACCATCCTTCACCAATGAACGTACAGTCGCCTGCCTACGTGACGTATACATAACTTCGTTGGCCTCTCAACTTCTTCTCCGCTTCCATATTCCTTCCTAGAACAAGATCCTCTGTCTCTCTGTCTCTCTCTCAACGCATCATAAAGCACAATTTTCTGATGCAATCCATGTATCTCTGTAATTTATATTTTTAGAAAGTTCGGTCGCTTTCGTGCATAGATCGCATATTCTCTATTACGCGAAACCCAGCTTACCGTTTTCGCATTTCGATCCTCGTCGGCTTCTAATCTTTTAGCATCGAACGATTCCTTATCGGTTTATTGATACATAGTATCTTTTTCCAGGTTTGATTGGCAACTTTTGGCTTTTGTTTCTTGCTAAATTCGATACCCCACTTTGGTTTTTCTTACATAGTCACGAGATTTTCAATCTTAAACGGATCAGTCTACGATCTATGTATAAATTTTCCTGTTTTGGCTTTTTTTATTGTTGCTTATGTTCAGATTGTGCATTCTTTAATCAATTAGGAAGTGGAATAGAAGATGGGAGCATTTATGTCGAGGTTTTGGTTCATGTTGTTTCCGGCTAAGGAGTACAAGATTGTGGTCGTTGGCTTGGATAATGCCGGCAAAACGACGACGCTGTACAGGTTGCATTTAGGAGAGGTTGTAACGACTCATCCTACTGTTGGTAGTAACGTTGAAGAGCTTGTGTATAAAAACATCCGATTTGAGGTTAGATTTTCTTCATACTTTTGGAACTTATTGCTCTTTTATGGGGTTTATCGGTTCTTTGGTATCTATGGATAGTTGAATTGATTTGATTTGTTTGTCATTTCGTATTTCTTTTGGGTTGGAACGGAAATGACATGTGTTAAGTGTCGAGAATTGCTTTTGTTAGTAAAGAAAGATAAAGTAGAAGTTTCAGGAAATTAAATACTGTTAGTTGCAACTTGCAAGTGAAAAGAAAATGCAGGACCCTTTGGCAGATGCATAATAGTTGTTTTGTCTTACAGTGAACCATTTGTGCCTGCCTGACCAGTTTTGCCACTTGTCCTGCCATTTTCACCTCTTAATCCAAAGCCCAGAGTCTTTTCCTTTATAATCTCAAAGTGTCTGTCTTCGTCTTTTGTTGATTAGTTCAACAAGAAATCGACTGTACTCTTGGTTTAAGAACGGGTACTAATTTCAGGGAGAGAAGTAGAACATCGTTTGCTTCTACTAATAACTCAGATTCATCCTTATAATCTTAGTGATTAATCATACTTCTTGAACATACGTCATCTTACATTTCTATCCTCAAAAAGTACCTTGCTTTGTATTGGAAGGTTCTATTTATATCCAGATACTTAGAAATGGAAACTTTTTGTACTACGAATGTGATTGAAAGGCAAACTTGAACAATCTAGGCTGTTCTTTGAAATTTCCTGCTATTTTGCTTCATGGAAAATAGAGAATTGGATTTTGTATTGGGTGGTGCTTGAGGTGAAATGCAGGATAATATTTGTCTAATTTACTGGGTTTTGTGTTTGATCATGTTCCATGGCATAGAGAAGTTATAAAGCATTCAGGTATATCAAGATAATTGTTCATCTAGTTCTGAGTACCAGAAACATTTCTTGGCGGCCACGTGATGTAGCTTCGATTATATATCCTTGGAACTGCAAATCACTAGTGTTGTCTTTTCAATTCCCCAGAATTTGAGCTTTGTTTTTTTTTATAAATATTATTAGAAGCTCTTGTATGTGTGTAAAGGATGCCAGATTGTTTATATCTGAAGGGTAGTTACTGATGGCTAGTTTTAGTTGTGCGAGTTAAGACACAGCAAACAATCATAAACGTCTACCCTTTCGCGGTTCTGATGGTGTACTGATGATTCTTGAACTGTTTTCTAAAATTTGGTTTTAAGGGGCTAGTGAGGCTGTCTCTTATAGGGTCTTTAATAGCTTAGTAGATGCTATCTCTAAAGCAGGTGCAGAAGCTGTATTTTGTAAATTGAGTTCAATGAGGGACTAGTTGCTTTCATATCCTGCTGAACCAATGGTGGAATTTCTTAATGAGGTTTAGATACCTAAACTTCAGATTTAGCTGCCGGAAATCAGCTATTTAGTTACAAGTCACCCAACATAGCAACTTGCGGGAACAAAATCATTCTGCAAAGTTTTTACTGTGATTTGGTGGCACATTAGTTCTGGTACTAACACGTTTCAGGAAATATTTTAACCTGATGGATCAGTAAAATGTTACGAGTGATTAACATTAACTACATTGTAAAAGTACTACTCATAGATAGAATTCTCCAAAAAAGACGGTGATTAGTGGCGACGTTTGCTAAGTGCTAGAACTTATCTAGAAACTTGTGATTAAAGCTCCCAATCCTCCCTGCAAGCAAATTCATTACTTCTTGAGGAGTCTGACCTTAGAAATATGAGAAGATTCTTTTCACTCATGCTATCTGCTATTCTCCTGGACAGATCATTGTGTCTAGCTTGTGACATGTATCTCCTCTGAATTTATCTGTTTGCACCTATATTGTTCTGTTTTTGCGTCAATATTGTAAACATTAAGATTTTTACATCTCTTGAAAGTGGGTATATTTACTTTGGTGACAGTGTACTTGATTTGCTCAGTTATCTCATTAAACAAAGTATAGGGGGGTCTGACAATTTCTCTTAGTAAAGTAGGAGGGAGAATTGCATAAAAATAGCATCTAGTGATAATAATGCGAATACAATAAGCATTTTATGACACTTAGCAATTGCCCAATAATGGAGAAAATAACTACGGCTGCATAGTAGAGATCAATTTATCCTTCTTAGACTTGATCTATTTTAACGATAAGTCTTTATGCACACATCATTTTGGGTATTGAGTTGCAAGTTCAAGTATTTATATTTTCATTTTCTAGATTCCTATAACAAAAGTGCGATGGTTGGTTATCTGTTATTCTCTTGTGTTTTGCTCAGATTCACTAAACAATTGTGTTTTCAATGTATCTCTGGATATGTTGAATTTCAACTCCACGATACACTAAACTCTGCACTTTTTTTGATCTAAAATCTTAAAACACTCTGTGAGATTCTCTTGCAATAATTCAGATGTAACAAATCTGAAAGTCACTTTTATGATTATTGAGACACTAATAGTGTCTTGAAAATTTACAATGACACGAGAAGCTGAAAGGCTACACCAAAGCTACCTTAAGAGTTCTTTTTGGTAAATAAAATCACAGATGGTCTCTGCAATCTAATAACGATGATGTTTAGAATTTTGTGTCATTGGATTATCTGGCATGTTCTTTTCTCAATTTGTAGTTTTGAATTGGGAATTTGTTTCAGTGAAATTCCTACTAAGAGGGTCAAACATTGTCCTTGTTCCATGGATTCCATAAATTTGTTTTCTGCTTCTGTTATAGTTTTTGAAACAATTTTATCTAAATAGAGTTGTGAATTTTGGGTTTCCTCCTTGATAGTTTTACCACGCGACTCTATCTTATGGCATTTAAGTGTTGTGGGAAGAGCAATTAGCTTCACTGATGACACATGTTGTGATTCCAGCTTCTTAACAAATATTGTTGATATTGGTCTTATTGATGAAGTTTTAGCTGGATTATACTTGAATGAATTTTGGAAAACGGAGTCAATTTGGCATATTACTTGAATGATTCAGTGCTACTCTATTTTAGTACCATGTTCTATACCATTCTATCCGATATGGCGCATACCAGCCAGTATAGTACACGATACAGAATTTTGATTACATTTGATTTTCAGGTATGGGATCTTGGTGGACAAGATCGACTCAGAACATCTTGGGCTACATATTATCGTGGAACTCATGCTGTGATTGCCGTGATAGACAGCACTGATAGGGCGAGGATCTCCATCATGAAAGATGAGCTCTTTAGACTGCTTGGACATGATGATTTACAAGATTCTGTTATTCTCATCTTCGCAAATAAACAAGACCTGAAGGATGCCATGACTCCTGCTGAGATCACGGATACTCTTTCTCTTCACAGCATCAAGAATCATGACTGGCACATTCAAGCCTGCTGTGCACTTACTGGTGAAGGTCTTTATGATGGACTTGGTTGGATAGCCCAGCGAGTTACTGGCAAAGCACAGACTTGAAGTCCACTTAAAATGTTACTGAATTTCAAACCACTCAGTGAAACAGAAACCAGTTTTTATGTACCATCTAACTGTACTTTTTTTGGTAGATTCTGTTATAACATTTGAACTGATATGAAGAAGTCTTCATATGATTGCACAAACAAGTATTTCATTAAGATTTCCAATTCAAGAAAATGTTATCAATGGCTAGTTTATGCACAGCCAAGTATTACATGTCAATGAAAATATGTATAGCTCAAATATTACATGTCAATGACAATATGCATAGCTCGAAAATTTGCCGCATGTCCTGGAATTCGACGCCTCTGCCAATGGAGTGGTACATTTGTTGTGCCCGAAATCAGCAATCAATATCATAGTATCCAGCATCGGCAACCTTGTGACTCTTGAGGGCCCTCGAACCATCTGTCCCACAACGGATTTACGGGACCATTTGTTCTGTAAAACAAAAATATGATAAAGTGTCGTGGCAAGGTATAGAAGAAGATTCACAGGAAGGGTTGAGAGATAGGCATACACTGGTAATAGTGGGTCTGGTCTAATCTCCACAGTTGTTAGCATTCTGAGATGCAAAAGGCATAATGAAGTTACAGTTAAAATTTGTCTTCAAATGAAATGAAGAGTCAATAGCATGTTGAGTATGAATAGTAAGCACTTGTGCACTAGTTTACACTTACTCCTGGCATGCAGCTGAGGCCTTTTCCATCCTCTCAAGTTGGTCAATTTCTTCCTGTTTGTGAATTTATCAAAAATCAGAAGTCATTGGCATTTAAGCATCCATCAAATGTACAAGCCATCTAGGGAGGGAAACAGTTAATAGCTTGACGATCTGCTCTTTGTGTAACAGGAAACCGAAAAGGAAAGGAAAAAAGAGAGAAACAACAAAATTAAAGATGTGTGGATATTATCGTATTAAAATGTGAAAGACTTGATAAGTTATTGGTCTCTAAATAGCAAGTATTTAATTTTAGCACAAGTTCTAGACCTCAGCAAGTGGACTCAGAATCACCGTCAATACTGACAGTTTGCACCAGTTTTCCTTCAGAAATAAGCAGGCAATTGGAACTTTCTGCTAAAGGAATTGCCAGATAGAACTTGAAATTCAGTGGAGCTTGTGGAAAAGCATCTTCTTAGTTTTTGAAAACTTCTAATTAAACAAGTGACTAATAGAAGAAGGATCGGCAGCAAAAATGAGGGAAGCATAGTCAGTTAGATCCTATTGAACATACAGGATATGTAATTAACCACTTTCAGATAACAAGAACATTCTTAAGGGAAATGGATTGATCTTTCAACCTGTCATTGAAGGCGACTGTCTAGATTCAAACTACGAACTAGAAATTGCAAAGACAGAGGAATGGGGAAACCTTTGTGAAATCTAGTGGTAGCTTTTCACAACAAATTCATGATAAAATAAAATAATGCCTACTGAACTAGTCAAACTCCTTGGATCTAGGAAGTCTTACAATAGAAATGATATTAAGCACTCAGAAGTTCCGCACAATATATACAAAACATAAATCCTTATCAGATGGGAAACAACAGAAAAACTTAACTCCTTATCAGATGAGAAAAAAAAACTCATAATAAAGGCTTCATCTATTAATAATAGTCAAAATATGGAGTTCTTCTCACTAAATATGCACTGCATTCTAACGGTTCTATAATGCCAAGCAGAAAGACCTGTACTCCTTTCTGAACTTTTTCAGCTTGTAATCAGAGTAGATTAGGTTGAGACCATACAAGTTTGGTTAAATTATCGCCAAAGAGCTTCCTAACATTCCAAACTTCTTTAGAATCAAGGAACAGATGTTAAATATGATAGTAAACCTGTATGAATTTATTGCGGGACCTTCAGATAAAGGAATAAGATAATTGAGATGCATCAGAATATGAGACAGTATTTGCTGATGGAGACCTTGAAACATGCTGCAAGTAGAGCAATGCATAGATATGCAGAAGCAGCCTGTTTATAAACAAGATGAATCTATACCGCACAAACATCTCTTCAGAAGTGAGAAGTCCCATATTGCCACAGCATATGTTTGCATCAGGTATTACTAAAATTGGCAACGAGGAATTTGTATAGAAATATACTGTATATTAATCAATTTTATGCTTCCAATGTTAACAGCAAGGGCATTCTGATTTATTTGAAGGTTCTGATTCTGAAATAGGATTTAAATCTTGTTGATTAAAAGTTTAATAAAAGTGCAATGAACATCAAATGGTGTTGGCCAACAGGTTGTAGTCTGACCACTGAGTATTAAAAGTCCATTTGCAATCCAACTCTGTCATGCTCCTCTCAACTAATTTACCTTCTTTGGAATTTTGACAAGCTACATCGTGAAAATATTTCAGGAAACCAAACTTTTCTACAAAATCTATAATGTCTACTCTCGAGCTTGCATATTATACAGTCTTAAAAGGTCTCCTTCACCTTAACATTCTGTCTCAGAATATTTGAATGGCAATCTTCATGAACCTCAATGACCAGCGAATGCACAGAAAAAGCACAAATCTACCATCACATATCCTGAGCTCCAACAACATTTTAGAACATGACACAACCATGCTAGCCCACAAGCTTCCTAGATAATCTAATCTACATGCAAACAAACATGGCGTCCTCTCGATTTGTACAAAGGATAGCAACAATATAAGCAGGTAAATGCTAGGGAACCAAGAACTTCCATCTAAAGAGCAGGCAGCTGAAAGATTCATAATAGTTGAGTAAGAGGATCAACAGCAATATATACCAGAAATCCTGAAAACTTCCCGAGAGGATGAGATCAGTAAAATTATATAAACCACTAGCTATATAACACGAAGACAACAAGATACCAGATCTCCACAAACATTTTCTGATTTCCAGCAATCAACTAAACAACACTGCCTGTCCCACCAATCAAGCAATTTTCCCGTAATAACGATAACAATTGGATTGATCAACGCTCGCTATCCATTTCCTAGATCTACCTAACCCCCAGACGCGGAGACGCCTAAGAACAAGAAGGAGAACTCAACACCGTTGAATAAAACTTAAAAGAAAATTTCTTTGACAGTGAACACTTACATTCAAACATTCAAACTCTCTACTACTTGGCAACAATAACCTAATAGCTCCTTGAAAGTCAAAAACAACCATCAATTTGTACAGAATTCAGAAAAACACACTTCAACTGAACTCCCTTTACTTTCAGGACAACATATTTAAAAGCCAAACTTTTCCTCGTTTCCTCTCTTCCACTTGCAAACTCCTTCAGAGATACCCTTGCTAACTTCCTCAGACTCATCCCAAACGATATTAAACCCCCCAAAATCAAACAACAAGAAGTAGGAAAGAAAACGTTTTCCAATTAATTCTCGAAGAAACCCAGAAGAGAAACTCAAAGATAGAACAGAAAAGAGAATCTGAAGAGACAAAAACTGACCTCTAAGAATCTAGCTTCTTGCTCAAGCCGTTTGACCTCTGCTTGTATTCGATGCTTTCCTCTGGTATCAGTAACACCTGCTAAGGAGTGGACACGTTGGGTAATCGGACCCGATGAGTCAGACCTGTCCGATTGCATCTCTTAAAGACACAGTGAAAGGCAAGTCAAAAGAGTGTCCTCAAAAAGCCCTAAGCTTTGGCTCTCCTTCTGACAAAAAACTGGAAGAAACAAAAGTTGTATTTGTATCACATAAAAGACGCCATTAGAAAGAAAAACAAGGATGACCCAGTAATCTTTATGGACCCCATGTACATGAAGTTAACTACTTTCTTCCATCAAAGAACAAAAGAACAGTAGTGATCTGTTCAGTTCAACAACTCATAAAAGCGCGAGAGAGAGAGAGAGAGAGAGGTTGTCGTTTTTCAGGGCTTTCTTACAAGAGAGGTGCGTGAAAGTAGTAGTCTTTTCTCTCTCTCATTTTCTGTGTCTTTTTGTCCCTGTATGAATGAATCTCATCTCATCAGTTGTGTATTGTGCTCAAACACCTTTCTTTATATTTTATATTTTCTATGAAAAGCTTTGATGCACGCGAAGTGGTTGGTAAGGATATTGACAAAGCTAGCCAATAGAGGCCTGTCAGATGAAAAAACTGAAGATTGTGTTTTATTGAGCAATTTTGTTTTTGGCAGGATAAAAACTAGCGTTGGATTTGATTGATTTTGCAGTTTCTCACCACTGGTTTTTTCGGTTCTGCTTTTTAATGTAGTTGATCTTTGAACGGTGAGTACTAGTTCACTCTTTTCAGATGGCTTTTCTGGTCGGATTATGTGATAAGCAAATTTAAATTATTAATTTTAAATTAATTAAAATAAAATTAGAATGAAAAAGATATAATTAAAACTTTGCAAC
>JANKYF010197632.1:0-10256 GCA_029829435.1 Erythroxylum hondense | reverse complement strand
TCTTATGATTGTGATGCCATGAGGAGTGTAGTGGTTGTTGTCAGTAGTGGTCTCTTGTCGTAGGATATGTATCGGAACGACCTACGGGCGTTCCGATGGATACCCTATGGTAAGGGGGCGCTACATAACTTAACTTACTTGATTAAGCTAATCATGCTTAATTTTAAAAAAAATTGGGGCTAACAAGAGAAGACTTTCGCCCCTTGCAATTGATCAAACAGATCATCTATGCGTGGAAGCGGATACCTGTTCTTCACAGTGACCTGATTCAGCTTCCTGTAGTCTACACACATCCTCAACAATCCATCCTTCTTTTTCACAAAAAGAACCGGAGCTCCCCAAGGTGAAGAGCTCGACCTTATGTACCCTTTCTCCAACAATTCCTCTAATTGCTCCTTAAGCTCCTTCAATTCTGCCGGAGCCATCCGGTAAGGCGGAATTGAAATCGGCGTCGTACTTGAGAAGAGCTCAATGGGAAACTCAATTTTCCTAGCTGGCGGTAGTCTTGGCAATTTCTCGGGTGGCATCGTACTTGAGAAGAGCTCAATGGGAAACTCAATTTCCCTAGCTGGCGGTAGTCCTGGCAATTTCTCAGGAAAGACATCCGAAAATTTCCTGACTACTGGAATATCCTCTAGTTTCCCTCTATCTGTCCTGGTGTCTACCATATAGGCCAAAAATGCCTCACATCATTTCCTCATCATCTTCTCTGCTGTCAAAGCTGAAACAATTCTGGGCGGACTTGCTTTTCTATCCTTAGTAAATACCACTCTTCTGCCGTCATCCAATTCAAATTCCACTATCTTCTGCTTACGATCCAATCGGGCATTTTTATCTCTCTAACGTATCCATACCCAAAATCACATCTAGTCCTCCCATCTTCAGTGGCATCAAATCCACCACTAGAAGTTCTCCACCAATACAAATCTCACAGCCTCTATATACTTGACTGACAATAATATACTGGCCGATTGGAGTACTCACCATCACTGGAGTATCCAACGGGCTCAAATTTCTATCACACACAGATCTACTCGAAGAAACAAAAGAATGAGTAGAGCCCGGATCAATCAAAGCAATCACATCATCAGAAAAGAGTCTAACCATACCAGTCACAACATCTGGAATGGTCTCTGCATCCTCTCGTGTCATTGCAAACACCCTAGCCGGTGCCTGCCCCCTGGGTCTACCTGGAAGACTCACCCTCTTTGCTGCATCAGAACTGCCCACTTCTATAGAAATCTTGTGTCCCACAGTCTCTGTCCTCCTCGGAGCTTGCATCTAGCTTCTCTCTGGTCGTGGAGGCTGAGGGCACTCTCTAGCAATGTGCCCCTTCTCCCCACAGTTGAAGCAAGCTCCTGTCAATCTGTAGCACTCTCCTCTATGGGTTCTCCCGCAGTACTCACACTTCGGAATAAATGACCTCTCCCCGTCTCCCCTTCTACTGCAGCCCACCGTTGAGGCTTGGTGAGAAACAGTAGAAGTCCTCACAGGTCGAGATCGGCTAGCATCGCTGCTCCTCTCTTCAGACTGTACAAGGAAGGTTCTGGCACTCCTATCTGGCATAGGAGTACTAGTACTGCCTCTCTTCTTGAACTGCTCTCGTCCTTTTCTCTTCTTGTTCACAGCACTCTTGATATTAAAACGGCAACATCTAGCAGCCTCACTCAGCATCAGATCCAAAGCATACCTCGCCCACTGAGTGAACCGACGCTCATACTCGCTAACCGTCATCTCCCTCTGAGTAAGACTGAGGAACTCCCTCTGCTTCTACTGAATGTATACTTCAGACAGATATTTCTTCCTGTAAGCAGCAAGGAAGTCCTACCATGCCAACCCTACTGGTCTCATCTGACACCCTGGCACAGTCTCCCACCAATGAAGAGTATCTCCTTGAAGCAGACTTGCAGCATACACAACCCGCTCATCGTCCTCACAATCCATCTGATCTAGCACCCTCTCGGTCTTCCTCAGCCATGTCTCGACTTCCTCAGGATCAATGGTCCCATAGAAGTCCACTGCTCCATACTTCCTCAATTTGTCAAACCGTCTCCCCTTCTTAATTGGGGCTAAAGCAGAAGGCTGTGGCATCTGAACCATAGCCTGAACAAACGCCTGGGTGAAGGCCTGAAACAACCTCAGATCCAGCGGAGGTACTTGCTCCTGCAGAAACGGCGACTCTTGAGTCTGCGAAGGAATGGGCTCACTACCTAGCCCTACAGACGCCTCAGCATTCCCTGGGGATACCAACTCATCAATCCTCTCCTCTCTAGTCGGAGAGTCAGGTGCAACAGATCCTTGCATAACTCCTCGTGTCCTTCTATAAGGTGGCATCGTACTCCTTCAAATGGAAAACACTAAGGATTAGCTACGTGTCAATCTTGATTCCTACATGTATGCATGATATGCATGTCACTTAATGCAATCAATCAAATGCAGCAATTAATCATATAGGACACAATTCATCCTACTATGCATTCTAAGCCGAGGACACAACCTAAATCTCTGATACCAAACATGTTGGGCCCGGGACCCGGATCCCTAATCCCGAGGTGGTCCCTCGGGCTGCGCCAGCGCTGCACTCCCCAAACATTCGGACCCAATCCCAACATCCATACATAATTTCGATTCACACATGCATTTTCGTACACATAATAGCATACACACAAACGTTCTAACTATGAATTAAACATCCCATAAAACCAAGGGCTTCATGCCATACCATCCAAAGGAAACTCAAACAAACATTCTCAAAATAGCATAATACAAAATAAAATTGAAATCCCAAAATATATGAACATGCTCCATGATGATGGGCCAACCAAAATACTAACTTAATACAAAGCTCCTAACTATCTTGGAGTTTCCGATGCCTTGCAAGATCAACGATCGTGTCGTTCTCCACCTGAGGAGTGGGAGATAATGGGGTGAGCTGCGAAGCTCAGTGGCATATACATTTATCATTTATAATCATCACAAGAATATGTCACATGATTTCACAATATAACAATGCATCATGCATCATGCCCAACAAATCAATAATGAATGCACACAAATGGTTCGAGAGTTTCGTAAAATGATCTGGATAAACCGAGGTTTATACCGTAAACTATCCGAGTCTGATTTCTCAAGGATCTCGTGGTCTCAAGAGGGCAGCCGAAAAAAGGCTATACGTTGACGTGAACGTGACTAACGATCCGTTACTCTCTCACCCAAACAAAGCACATAACAATTCGTTTCATGCTCAATGCATTTTATCAAAGCTTTCATTTTTTTCAGTCTTTTCATTCTTACAAAATGCCATATTGCATATCAAGGCAGTACATAATCATGATCACAATGCATTTTCGATATTTCTCATAAATCAACACAAGTAGTGTCACACACATGCAAGCAAGCATACATATTTTGTCCATACACACAACAACCATAAATATATTACCCACCTAGTATTGCTTGAGTATCCGACTCACTGTGGTCCTTCCTCTTGCGATTGGATCAGGTCGGCTTGGTTGCCTAAAACAAACCAAGTTTTCACTTAAACAATATTCAAAGGAAATATATTCAAAAAGCTTGAAAGTCGAAAATACTAACACTAAAAGTCTACATTCGACTTCCATCTAAAATCCCGAACCCTTAGAGGCTAATTCCAAACTTCCCTTATTCATAACATTTGTAGCCCTTAATCTATAGTTCACAACGAATCCGAAATCACCTCAATTGGACATCTACACCAAAAGATATGCCCAAAATCTCTCTCGAAAAAAAACTGGGGCTCGCCGTGGCGAACGACCCGAGCTCGCCGCGACGTGCACCAATGTGTGCGTTGCGCCGTGCTCACCTCTGCTCGCCGCGACGTGCACCAGTTTGTGCGTCACGGAGTGCTCACCTCATGCACATCGTGACGTGCACACTTTGTGCGCCGCGGCGTGCACATCTTTCGTGCATTCCGCGACGTGCACCTTATGTGCACACGACGTGCACCTTATGTGCACGCGACGTGCAACCCTCCTCCGCACTTCGCGTGCGACGTGCGGGTCTGGAGAACGACTCCGAACTCAATTTTTTCAACATTTTCTAACTTCAATCCTTCCCTTAATCACATACAACACATCTAAACCTTGATTCAAGTCCTATACTACATTTCTAACCCATTAACAACTTAAAAACCTGCACAAAATCATCAACCCAAAGAAATCTATCCATTTTTCCCTTAAAATCCCTAAATCACCGATTCTCACACATTCAACCTATCTTAGGGTTTAATCCAACCGAAACAAGATTAAACAAAGCAAAACTTACCCGGAAATGCTTCAAATCTATCGAAATCCCTCAAGAATCGAAAACTCAAATTTCTCTTCTCTTCTTCCTCTCCCACGATAACTCTCCCTTCTTCTTTTCTCTTCTTATTTCTTCTAATCCTTTCTTTTACTCTTAAGGCTAAAGGGAAGACAAAGACCACAATACCCCTCTCTTGTAAAGCCTTAACCTATCTAACTCAAGCAATCTTCCCAAAATGCCCTCAAACATTTTACCCTATAATTCCCATTAAAACCACATTAAACTCAATTATCCACTAATACTCCCAAATTAAATCAAACTAAGCCATAAACATATAATTAACACAATTCATGCTTAATAACATAAATCAAAAAAATTTCGGGGCCCAAAAATTTCAGAGAGCTCAAAGGATCAAGCTGAACATGGAGAATCAAGCAAGCAAGCCGGCAAAGCTAAGGAGGTAAGTAGAGATAAATGAATGAGATCAAACATGAAAAAGAAATCATTCATTTGTTTGGAAAAGTAGAGATAAATGTTCCCTTACTTGATTTAGTGAAGAGAGTTCCGTCTATGCTAAATATCTGAAGGACTTGTGCACTAACAAGAGAAAGTTTAGGCCTAATGAGAGAGTTTAAGTGAGATCTAATGTGTCTACCCTGTTCAAACCATAAATACCTGTGAAATGTCAAGACCTTGGATCTTTCACCATTCCTTGCATCTTAGGGAAAGTAACTATAGGAAGAGCGTTGTTAGATCTAGGAGCAGCGATTAATGTGATGCCCAAATCTGTCTATCAGTCCTGAGGAGTGAAATGTTTGAAACCTACATCTGTTGTCCTACAGCTAACTGATAGATCATTTAGGCATCCAGTGGGTATAATTGAGGACATCTTGGTCTAGGTAAAGGGTTTAGTATTTTCTGCTGATTTTTATGTACTTGATATGTCTTCTGAAGTTGTGCAGGATACTTCTTTGATTCCCGGGTGACCCTTTTTACGGACAGCAAGCACCATGATCAACATAAAGGAAGGTAAGATCACCATGGAGGTAGGTGACCAATAAGTAAGCTTCAACATGTATGAAGCAATGAAACACCCCCATGAGGATTATTCACTTCTAGGAGTTAATATGCTTGATATGGTTGTTGAAGATGCATGCGCTGATTTTGAAAAATCAATGGACCCCTTGACTGACAATTCCTTAGAGAACATTTTTGCTTCCGATGTTTCAGGTGAATCGTTGAGTGTGGATGTTAGCATAGAGCTGGAAAGCAGTCGAATCACCTCACCGAGGTATGGAAATAAGCCAGACATCCACAAGAGACAAACAGAACCACCTTAAGCATCGGGTAGTTTCTTTCCTTTCATTTATCATATATTTGTGCATATTGATTGAAAATTGGAGTGACACTGTTGTGCATGAATATGTTGTCTAAGTGTGGGGGAGAAACTTAATCAGTAGAGTTAGGTTTACTTCAGTAGGATTTTGGTTCAGTCATTTTTAATAATTTCTCTCTTGTGGAACCCATGATCTTAGTGAATGCATGATGTATGTAGCTTGGTCGAAGAAATTTTTGTGCATCTGTGGTCAGGAATAGTCAGCTTAGGATCCTTGTTAATTGTTGGGAAGTTTTGTCGTGACGTGTACCAAATAACAAGCCGCGATGAGCATTCCAAGAGAAGGGCACGCTGCGACGTCCACTAATCATTTCGCCGCGACGTGCAACGACTGTGACGCCGCGGCACGAGGCCTTTGAACGTAACCCTAGAGGGTTTCAAATTCCCTTTTTATCCTTATTACACGGCGGTTCTTCCCTTTAACCAGTGTTATTTTAGTCATTTTACCCTTTAAATTTTCATAACCCTCCGGCGCACCACCTTCACGCCGCCATTCTAGTGGCTCACCTCCGTTGTCCATCTCTGTCTCTGTGCTCTCCCTGTAAGAAATGTCTTCCCTCTTGTCATTTCCATTTCAGTCCTATAGAATAGGAATTGTTTTCTGAGGCGACTATGTTTCAACGCATTGCGGGGTGTTAGATTTTCACCTTTTGCAGCGGCCTGTGGGTTTATCTCATCTCGCTGCAATATGTGATTCGCATCTCGTCGCGACGTGAGCGGCCCATCTTGTTTCGCTGCGGCGAAGCATTGTTATTTTCCTTTTGTTTCACTGATTTTCTGTGTGTTTATTTTCTGTTCAGGACAATGCCTCGCCCCAAGAACGCCTCCATCCATCCCTCTACACCCTCCGATTTCTACTCTTCTAGCTCCCTTGATTTCTCCTCCGAACATTCACCTTCACCTTCCGGTTGTTCCTCTAGTTCACATCCTCTAGTCTCCCCCACTCGCTCTTCCACTTCCTCCCCCCCCCCGGTCGATCAGGAGTATGCCGACCTAGCTGCGAAGATAGAAGTTAGGCCGCTACTCAAGAAGCAACCTTTCCCTCTCTCACCCTCCCACAATCCTTTTGCCCAACAGCTCGTCCATTCCCAACTTTCCAGTTTAGTGCAGCCTAGGACTCCTAGAAATGACACCTTCGTTCGTCATTTCTATACCCATGCCCATTACTATGACACCCTGGATATTCGTTTCCGCAGTGTTACCATTTCTTGGGCCTTCACCCATGCCGCCATCCGAGACCATTACCACCTCCCTCCTATCCTTCGCTGTCACTACACCAATCTTATTCATGACTACCCTTGGGAGATGTCCTTCGTGCCCTTTGTCCTGAGGGTGTCGACTGGCATCAACCTAGGGTGTCCCAGATATATCTTCGACATGCTGATCTCCATCCTGAAGCCCGTCCTTGGCTTCACCTCATCAACAACAACATCCTTCCCACCACCCACCTTGCCCTTGTTCCTAAAGAACAGGCACTCTACATCTACCTCCTGATGGTTGGCCGACCGGTTGATATTGCTCATGCAATCGCTTCCACCCTCCGCCAATCCATCGTTACCTCTACCCTCACTCACTCCATTCTGTTCCCTCACCTTATTACCGATCTGTTCCGGGGCCATCAAGTCCCGAAACTTCCTTCTGACCGAAGCTTTGAACCCGCCTCCCTCTTTCGTTATGTCCACCTTAAACAACTCTGCTTCCCAGCACCACCACCTCCTCCTCACTCCCCATCACCTCCCCCTCCACCACCACATCCTCCTTCACCACCCCCACCCCCTCCATCCCCTCCTGTTGTTGCTGCTACACCTACCGATGTGCCTCTCTCAGACACCCACCCCACCTTATCCCCCTCTTCCCCTCTTCCCTTGACCACCCTCACTCATCAGGTGGCCACCCTTCATGCGGCTGTTCTTCATCTCGAAGCCCAGCTAGCCATCGATCGTCGCTACCACCGGCAGATGTATGCCCTGATCGCGGCGCACCTCTACCTTCCTCTTCCTCCTGTGGATGGTGATTCTATGGCCGCACCTCCTGATCCTGCCCCTGATGATCCTTCAGCATAGTTCTGGCATTTTGTTTTGTGTTTTTTTCTTTTATTTTCTGTTGTTTTCTTTCATTTTATGTTTTTTTTTGTTTCTCGGTTTCTTAGCACACTTTGTACTGACCACTTTTTTCTACCATGATTAATACCATGTTTCTATTCTCATTTTCATTAAGGACAATGTGTTGTTTAAGTGTGGGGGAGCTGTTTCTATGTTGTTCTGCTCCATATTGACATTTTTTATGTGTGTGTTAGCCAATCTTGCATGATGTTACACATTTTAGACTTGGTGAAAATTATTTTTTCTGCCTTTCTGTTGTTTTTCGCCACGGCGAGCCGCAGTTCACGCCAACACGTCGCGGCGTGCATGCAGCACGTTATCGCGGTGAGGTGCGATTCACACCTACACGTCGCAGCACGCCTGCTGCACGTCGTGACGCCCACCCTTTTTACAGAAGACTTGTAAGAAATTTTTTCCTCAATTCTAACTTTTTTCCACATTGACTCCTGTCACTTTTGTGTTTCAAAGCCCTTATAGGTTTCAAAGTGGTACTTGAGTTTATGAAAATACCTTCCATTCTTTTAATGATAGTTGGTCTTGGCTAATCTTACTTTTGTTGTTTTCAATACAAAGTGAATTAAGGCATGCTAACAAAGTAGCACTTTAAGTTTTTGAGACTTGAGATTGTTCATTAAGATATTACCCCTATTGGAAGCATATTTGAGCCTAATTTTTCCTTCGATATTGTGTGCATCTACTTATTTCATATCTCTCTAGAACTTGTCTCAATTCTTAATCAAAACTTTGTGGACTAGAATTTTGTTGATATGATAGAGGCATTCTTTCTTAAACCCCTTTTCTCAAACACAGCCCCACAAACACTTATCACTTGCTAGCCCCTTGAGCCATTTTTATTTATGAGCACTTGCATGTATGCACCCCTACATGATATCAGTAGTTTAATTTTAAAAAAAAGTGCTCCAAAAAGGGACAGAGAAATGTTTATCAAAAAAAAGGAAAAAAAGTACAAAAAGAAAAGAAAAGAAAGAGCAATAACAATTCAAGCAATGTATATATTTATATTTAAAAAAAGAAGTGTCAATATTAGTTTATCTTTCGACATCCAGTTCATAATTGTAGTGCATGTGTTCATAATTTTTCTTTCTTTTATTTCATCCATCCATCTAGCCCTCCGTACATTACAACCCTGAAAGTCCTCTTGATCTTCAAATTATAGTTTTTGTAGTGGGGAAGTAGAATTGTTACAAGCTTATGGTAGCATATGGATTAAGTAGATTGAGAGTGAAAATATCCCTAAACACAAGTGAGGTGAGAGTAAACACTTTATCTTGAGTGATATCTCTTTTGTCCAATCTCTTGGATTGAATTCTTTTAGTGTTTGTTTATTAGCACTCTTTCAATTTGCTTTGAATGAATTTTGAGAAAGTGATTTGCGCCAAGTTCCTATTATTGTTTTGAGCATGGACGAATTTTTCTTTTACACTTGTATCTTTTTTACTCTTATAAACTTTGTCCAGGAGTACAAAGGTCCAAGTGTGGGGGAATTTGATTGAGCCCAAGTTTATTATATAAATTGGCTACACTTTTATAGTTTTTAATGTGCTTTTTGACTCTTAATTTGTGATTTTTGTGCTTTAATTAGTCCCTTGCATGAGCTCATACTTATAACAATTTGATAGCAAAATTGTTGTAAATTGACATTAATTCCATCATAATTTTTCCAAGTATAATTGATACCGCAAATTGTTGTTTCATATTGTAGGGAAAAAGAAGAGTCAAATGGATCAGAAGAGTCGACACGTCGCGGCATATGAAGAAGTTCACACGTCACGACGTGCTACAAGCAACACAACGCGACGAGCGATCCAAGAAGAGCACGCCGCGACACCTATCAAATAACACGCTGTGGCGAACAATCAAAGAAGACACGCCGCGACGTCAAAGAAGCATCTCACCGCGGCGAGCTGACGAATATCCGGACTTTATTTGGAAAGTTATCTCACTGTATCAACCTGACCCGCATCCATCATTTAAAAGGTTGCTAAATTTAGGTGAAATGAGCATCATCTGTGGAAATATACATGGGAGGCAGAGAGACAATTTTTCACATAGAACACTTCCATCTTTCATCTTCGACCATCGCCATCATCTCTACTCCACCGCCAGTCTCTTTCGTAACCATGGGTGACATCGGATCTTCAACAATCGTGAGACAATCCAAAGTCATGCTCGGCTAAATCTACATTTCCTCTTGAGAATGTAACATCGGCTTGAGTTCACCAATTCTTAAAAAGGGAGTTAATCTTACATCGTCAAATTTAATTGCATTGTTGTAAATTCCTGAGTTAGGGTTTACTGTCGTGTAGTTAGATTAGTTTGGTTATAGTTTAATTAAGTGTCGAACGATGTCTTGTGTTATGGGATTGGTTATTTGTAGAGCTTTGATGCTCAATATATGAAGTTTCATATATGTCTTTTGGTGATTGTGTTAATTCTCTTTATCTGCCTAGTTGTGT
>JANKYF010197624.1:0-10257 GCA_029829435.1 Erythroxylum hondense | reverse complement strand
AAACTAGAGTCTACTACAATTAATGCTTGTCCAAAGGGGAGATTGTAAGACATTTTTGTCCTTAGGGACAATTTTGTTCATGTCTCATAAAGTTGGACTAACATTAATTACAATTTTGGTTTTAAAATAAATTATCGGTTAAGTTACGTCATTTGATCCAAATAAAGATAATAAAGTGACCCAATAAATGATATAGATTAATGGGTCAAAGTTCGGATAAAAAATGGGTCTTAATTAGTATGGACCAGGTCCATATCGGCCTTATGATGGGGAAGCCTGGTATGGAAGCTATATAAAGGTTAAAGTCTCCTGTAGTTACTCAGAAGAGTTCATTCACGAGCATAAGGATTCCTAACCCGTTAGGAAAGCTCGTGATTTGAGGAAACTGTAGAAAGGCCTAGCCCATGAGTCGGCGATCACTTTTCACTAAAGATCCCAGGAGATTAAGAATCGGCATCGGAATCAGAGATGGAACTGAAATCCAGGTATTCTGCATTACCTTCATTTTTAATCCTTTCATGTAGATCCGAGATATGTAATAAGGCTCCCACTACTTATTACAGATACAAGTTAAGAAGCATAATGACGTCCAAAGAAGTATTAACTTAAAAGTACTCTCAATTGTAAGTAATGGTACGGGTACTGTAACGTAATGGGCAATACCCCAAAAAATAGTACTGTACCTACTAATTTTGTATGTATCGATATATAATGTCTGGTACCAATTGGTACTAAAATACCGATAATTTTTGGGATCAAAATATAATTTTTTTAAAAAATTAGACTAAAGTGTAATTTTTTTAAAAAATACTAAAAATTTTAACTTACCTCGTGGTTCCAATTGCCAAAATGTAAATTAATCATTTAGCCTTCAAGGCTAAATAAAATGTGTGCAATGCAATATGTTGATTGCTAATTTGTGTTGTTTTGCGTTGTGTTGAATACTTGAATGTTAAATGTTGAGTTAATTGACTACTTGTTGTTGTGTACGAGTAACTTATAGTTGTGAATATGACTTGTGAGTTTGGAAATTGCATTTTGGAATTTGAGGATAACATATTGATATGTTTGGATGTATTTTGTCATTTGTGTTGTTTGGATTCTAGAAATTAGGCATTCAATCATTCAATGCAAAATTAAAGTTTGTATTATTATCTGAAATTTGAGAAAGATTGAATTAAATGTTGTTCTTTATTATATATTATTTTCAATATTATAAATTGATTTCTTAATGTACAAAATGAGTTAGAAAAATTAAGGTTGAATTGTGTGATTACGAGAATTAAGTTAAAGATGTAAGTTTGTATTTGAATCATATAATAACACAAAATGAGTTATTTTATGATTATGGTTAAAGTACGTGATTACACAAATTGAGTTATAGATATAGCGTATGATTTTATGATTAAATTGTGTAATCACACAAATTAAGTGATAATTGTAAGTTATGGTTGAATTATGTAATCATACAATATAGTTATAATAGTGACTTTATGGTAGAATCATGCTATTACAGAAAATAAGTTATAATTGTAAGTTGTGGCTTTATGTTTAAATTATGTAATTACACAAAATAGATTATAGTTGTGAAAGTGTAACAATCAATGTATATATATGAAATTTTGGTTAAGAAATATGATAATTTCTCGGATAGAAGGCGTTAAATCTTCAAATTTTCTTAAGGAATAATTTATGTAAATTTATGAAGGTCACTTCCATATATATATATCATATGATTGTTGAGAAATTGTTGCTGCTCGATTTCTTTCTATTATTACACGGAACTTGATTTTCATACAAAGTTTTTAAGTTAATTTTAACATGTGTTTTCATTTATTTTTACAAATAAATAGAGGAAAGTTTAAGTACACCTGATAGTTTAAAAAAGTTTATTATTTTGAACCCAGAAGGTTATTTATGCTACTTGATTGTTTGAAACATAAAATTTTGAATGGTATAATATTTCTTTAATTGTGGTACATGATAAATGTTCGATATTGTGATTAAAAAAAGAGATCACAGAAAATTTGTGGTTAAGAAATATAGTACTAATGGATTCACAAAGAATGGACCTGTGTATATTGTAAGCAATTTTCAAAAAAAGTTTCAAGTAATGTTCTCTTTTATAAATTTCCTTCAATTTTTTTTTCATGCTTTTATTATCTCAACCATACCTTACCTAAGCCCCGTTACATCCTTTATAAAGACTTTTTGAATTTTGTTTCTAGTTTATGCTTAAGTGGTGGAGATGTGATAATATTATAAGCTAATAGTAAGAGTTAGACTATGCATTGATTGAGAGTTTGACACTTTTCACCCTAAACACTTGAGTATATTGAGTGAAATCTTAATGAGGGTGTGAAGATTTATACTTTTGATTTCAATGAGATTATTGACGTAATTATTATTAATATTGACTTGTGAAGTTAATTTAGAAAAACTTGACTATACTTGTATGTTAATTTGAATAATATGACTTGGTGATTTATATTATGCGATGGATAGGTTAAAATTTAATGAAGGATAATGTTGTAACATATATAATTGAGATTATGATTTGTTTGAGGACAAGGAAAAACTTAGTGTGAGAATGTTTGATAAATGCATATTTGACTATAATTATAAACCTATATTTGATGTACTCTGCTTAATATTGTATAGTTTTATTGTATTTTTGGTACCTATTTCTCTCCAAGTATATTTATAGGTTATAATTGAATAAAAAGGACCAAAAGGAGATAATTTAGATGAAATCGTGACATAAAATGAAGATTTGAAGCATCTTGGATATACAAGACCATGTAAGTCTTTCTAAACATGTAAAGTCATGATTTTAGGAGTTTCTAGATCTACATAGGCACTTATATGGTTGAGTATGTCACAGTAACCCTAATTTTCACTATAAAAGGATATGAACAGAGGTAAATAGATGAGAGCAGGCTTTTGTATTAGATTTCTTAGATGAGAAACTCAAAGAGGCGATGATAAAGATTAAGAGACAAGGAAAATACAAAGTTAACATCAAAGGAGATCTGATAGAAGGCTACATCACATCCAAACTTGCAAGAGGAGTCAATAAAATAGAAAAGATATTTGAAATTATGAACTCTTTTTTCTATTAATTTTTCTACATGTTTATATTTGATTTATTTTCTATTATGAGTAACTAAACATTTTTTAGTATCTAGGTATTCTGGAACATCTCTCTCTAGAAAATTGGAACAGTTTGTGTGATTGTTGACTTCTCCCAACATGCAGGTTTATTCTCTTTACCTTCACTCTTTGCCTCATCACCAGAAGGAAAAGATTTGTACTATTTCTGAAATAGTTCAATAAGATTGACGTGGTAAGATTTAAATTTTTGGGTTATCTATTGGGAGTGAGATTCTCTAATAAAACCTCATTAAATTCTATAAAGTATGAATAGTAATAGTAGTACTAATAATAATAATAATAATAATAATAATAATAATAATAATAATAATGTAGTTAGTAAAGAATACTTGAATATTTTAATCTTTTTGTTAGTTATTCTTTTATTATTATAAATTTATGTTTTTAGATTAAATATTAACATTATACGTCCTTAAAAATTCTCAGGAATGACGTGGTTTAATAAAATCATTTCAATTTGTGACGCTGCTCTAACCAAAACGTGTATAACGTTGGGGTGAGGCACTTTGAGCTTGTATATAATGTTCGGAATTAAACTGGGATCGACAATCGAACGGAGCAGGCTATCATGAAGTTGGGCCTTGAGTTTCCTTCCCAGCACTATTGGGAACTGGTTGAAATGCAAGACTTGGTTTGAGTTCAGCTCCTCATTTTAGTAATGTGGGCTTCATGCACGTATCAAGTCCAACACTTAATCACTAACCGTTAAGAAACATATAATAATTTCTTAAGCTTTAATTTGCTGTAACCGAGAATATAGTTTAAAATGTTGAACACATTTGAATTGAAATTTCATACACCACTCATTATCAAAACTTTAATCGATTAGATTAATGATACGGATAGATGAAATCGTCATGATTAACTGATCAAGTCGCAGGGAACTAAACGTGTATATTTACACTAGGGGAAAAGGCTCGAGAGTCAGGGCATAGCACTGAAAACGTTTTTTCGTCATCTTTTTTAGATATTGAAAATTTTTAGAACATGGCGAAGTTAATTGAAAAAATTAAGTCAAGGCCATTGCCATAGGAATAGCAAAATTTTACCTCCAACCTTAGTAAGTCCACAAGACAGATCCCAAAGTCCAAACATGATCTCCTTTCACCGTCAATGGCATTAACCTAATGCCAATCATTCCAATCCCAACAATTGACCAGTTCGTCACCTTCATAGATCAAAACCGGGAATTTCTCCTGCATGCTACGATTAATTGCACATAATCAAAATCCTGAAGGCTCATGTAACAACTCCATTGTCACAAATAGATTCTCTAAAAGGGAGTTAAAAACGATTTTTTGCATCAAAATCCTACTACAGTTCCACCGTCAATGGCCTTCTGAATTATCAATCTTTCTGTATTTCTCCCGACTTCCCAGCTGAAAAACAATCACAATCAAGCACATATGATAATACTCAATGGGAGGTGGGCCAACCGATTACATGTCAAAGACATATTTTGATAGCAAAGTTAAAAAAGATAGAATTTAGAAGAAGGAAATGCATACCAAAACGGAGCCCAAAGTTTAAGCTTCTTTCCTAGTAATCCTGTCAGTTGAAAAAGCATAATTAGTAAGGTATATGCTTGGGAACCTCAAACCTTGGTACTTTATATAAATAATGGCAACTGAGAGTTAGCTTTTCCCTTTTTTTTTTCTCTGTCCAATAAGAGAGTTAACTTTGATGTCGAGATAGATAACATTTGCATCTTTAACATTCTCAAGTAAGAAAAGGCTTTCTTTAAAGCTCCAGAATTTGAGATTTTAAAACCCAGAGATTCAAGGAAACTCAATGTTAATTTTGAAAATTCTTTTGCCAGAACTTTTTTTAATGTCTGCAAGGCTCATATAAGTTGACAACAAAACTGTTCACATTCTAACCTGAAGCAATAGATTCCCAAGGCAGTAGTAATCTCATGAATGACAGATGTAGCGAAGTGCAGATAAAGTCCCACTACATTCATGAAATAGAATGATCAGGCAAGAGATGCAAATGTTAGGTAGCAAACGAACGCCAAGCTTGAATAAAAAAAGTTTAGGCAAATTCAATCAACATGAGAACAAAGTTTTCTAACAAACTAGTCAGATTTGATGAATACAACCTAATGAAAGAGAGTGAATAACACGTACCAGTATATAAACAATAACCAAGGAGAACCCAAATCTCATCAACTAAAGGAATCCTGTCATAGAGCATAAAAAATTACAATGGAGGCAGAATAGATCAAGTGATAAGTCATAGAAATTACATGGCTTTCAATCCACCATACCCATCATTTAGCCTTGCAGTCAGTGAATTTGCAATTGCAAAAGGTAGAGGTAACAACGACTGCCCAAAAGAAATCAACAATCACCCATTTGTAATTTATGTATTTAAATGTTTACTTTTAATTTATTCATTTTATTTTTTTCCCCATCAATCAGTAATTGGTTTGAATACACATGTTATTTGAGTCAAACACATACACAGATATTACAAGTGATCCTTTGAAAAGACTTAATGGAACATACCATACACATGTTGGTTTTCAGTCCCTTTGGTTCATCACACAAGTGAGCTAGAATCATTCGCCCCTGTTAAGAAAAGCTTTATCTCAGTACAGCAACCATAAAATATAACTTAATTCCAAGAAAATTTGGACTTGACAAAACGGTAACCATAGGATAAGATAAAAAAAATCAAACACCCACAGTGAGGCACCAAAGTAAAAAGCATCTATTGTTTGCATACATCCTGAGGCTGAACCAGATAAATGCTCTCTGTTACTTATAAAAATTGTCATATGAAACAAATATCATCCTAGGAATCAGTATATCATGTAAATTTGTATAAAAATGATGACCAGTCTCTGAAAATCTGTCTACTCGTACCTCCTTATTTAGTTTGTCCTCTTCCCTTATGATACTGATTACATCCATGACAAATGGATCTAATCATATAACCACAGCTTAAATCAGCACTTATATGCCATGCCCCATTATTTAAGTTCAAAAGGTTATTATAATAATGATCTACTATAAAAGTCTTACACACTCTCGTCTCTCAATCATCCAGCAAGTCATTCCAAACAAACAAAGTTGTGCAATAACAGGGGAATTTGTATGTTTCTGAGTCCAATCATGGAACTGATTCCCAACATGAAAGAGCAGCCACGTTCAGAAACTTGATGCAGTATAAGCACGAGAGTAGTACATCAACATGTTAAGAGCTCCATTCAAGAGTTGCACACAAGGATGCTAAGTATTAAGCTGCAGAAAGGAATCAATCCATAAATTGTCCAATTATAATCAGAAATGGACATCATGTATCCCCCATTTGCTATTTATATTACAATTTTCATATAATGATTCCCCATCATACCACGTGTATTAAATCATTAATTTGGTTAATATGATTAAATTTTCATCATCATTAAATGATGAAAAACTGAAAACTAAATCACATTAAGAAAACAAAAAGTTCTGCTCCAAATAGATCAAGACCTTACCACAAGAAACCCAAATGCAAGTCCTGTTCCCAGAACCACTAGATGGGGATAATTTCCCATTATATCAGAAGGAGAAAGATAATCCCTGTATGAGAATAAGATTCATATAAAGACCATGAACATCAAATACTACATCACATCCAAGATATTAGTGCATTTTGAATCATACCAGACAAGGACTCCTCCCATAAGCACGATAAAAGGATAAAGCTGACAACAACAAATAACAGTAAGATTCTCCGACTAATACCTAAACTATGAGAGAAATTAGTTTGGTGAAAGTTTACCATTGCCAATGCCAGAAAGATACTGCCTTTTCTTGCCTTAACAATTTTGTATACATTTGAGACACTGCAGAAAAATTTACCCAAAAAAAAGTAAATATCAGGAAAAAAGCAGAATTCGAGCTGGCCTAACCAAACAGAAATCTACTGAAGCAAAGCCAACCTGACAATTTATGCTCAGCTAAAGAATTTACAACCATGAGCTATTCCAACAGGGAGTAAAACTGTGTTGTGTAAGATGAGGAAAAATAAAAAGTAATCTTCAACTATTAATGCATGCTCAGATGAAGAAACCTCAAGCCTAAGAATAATAAGAATAACTTACTTGAATGCAATTGTTGGAATAACAGCAAAAGCTATCATTAAATACAACACAGCCTTGAACGTAGGAATTTCTGAAATCATAAGATGAAAGGAAACAGTGAGTAATTTATCTTAACATATGCACAATAGTGGTGGGATTTTTAAGTGCTAATCCCAGCACGGACTAATTTATCAGGTATCAGAAAGTACAAAAACATAGTGCAAAATGCAGTTTTGGGGAGACCAACGATAAAGTCTATCAGAAGGTCTATAAAAACAATAAACTAAACCACAAGTAAGAGTTCTTCCAGAAGCCAGAAGCCACAGATTAATTGCACATAATCATGGAAATAGTGATCAGATGCTATGCATCGAATAACAAATTCTCAATACAAGACATAAAACCAGATGCAACTAATATTTTTTACGATATGATCAAGTATCTAATAGTGGATAAGAATTTTCCCATGAAGTTAGAGAGGTAAGAGATTTCAACTCTAAACTCCTTACAATTATACAAGGAAGTTAGAAAACTTACCATTAATAAATGGCACCCAACTCAAAAATGGAAAAGACTTCCCAAATTGCTGAACCCACCACTCAGCACCTTCATGAAGATGGTAAAAATAATAAAGTTATTATGGTTCATTTCAGATTAAAAGTTCACAAATGAACTCCTTCTGTGTACATTGTCTTTCTTTGTCTTGAAAAGAAAAAGAAACATCGCACCGTGAGAGCAAAAATGTACCAACTAGAGCTGTAAAAAAATGAGCCACATATATCAGCATCAGCCCTTCTGTTGGCCCATTAATTGCAGGAAGAATGAGAGTATTGGTAAAAAAGCTGGATCAAAGAAGACAGACTGGTTAGCAAATATGTAGCCAAGGGTTAAAAACAAACAAGAGAAAGAATGGTTAGATCGCTTACTGTTCCCATGTTGCACCATAAAATGGAACAGCTGAAATGACCCAGAACCAGAAAGTATATCTTCCACACATGGCAGTGCTACCAAATGCCATGCTCTCAAACTGGAAAAGGAAAAAAATATCAAACATGTGTTAACAAAAACTCCACTTGTTGGAGCTATAGAACCAAAGAAGGAAAATACATACAGCACATGCGAGTGCATCACATCCTGCAATATATTTAGAAGACCAATTCAGTAATTAACAAAGTAGCACACAAATATTAAGAAGTCAAAATTGGAAATGCCAAATATACCATGATCAAATAGTTCCCCTAGTGGACTTGAGGAGTTTGTTCGCCGTGCTTGCTTTCCATCAACAGCATCAAAAGTCTATGAATTTTAATGAAGAATTGTTAGAAAGAAAATTATAAAGATGCACAGCAGAAGTGTTAACAAACACAAGAAGCAAATAACTTCACTCCCTCTGAGAATCAGAATTAAACCTGATATAAGAATAAAAGTAGCCCATGCGCAAAATGAACCCATCTAGGTGGAGGTGTATCCAAGGTAGGTGAATATACCTGAGCATAAATCAGAAAAACAGAGAAGCAACCACTGAATGAATGAAAGTTTATTTCCTATCACCAAACAAGAAGAAAAAAATTTTTCCAACTCACGTAACCAAGCAGTGCAGAAGTAACTAAGAACATAAATCCTGTAAGTGTTATCTGAAAATCCAAAACCACGATAAATCAGTGAACATGACCACCTTCATATATGATTCTGTTGAAAATGCAAGATATAAAGTAGGGTTATCGTACCATGTTTGGACTGCAGGAAAACCCAGAAGCAAACAATTGCCGGATCAAAAAGTAAAGGGAAAAAAAGAAAAGGAAATATTAGCCAGAAGTCATCCGTTGAATTGACGAACAAAACTAGAGAAAAACTTGGTAAACCAATCGTAAATCGATAGAGAAGTGTCCCAACTAAAACCTCACATAATCACTGCAGGAAATAAACAACAAACAGATCCCAATGATCAACAACAAACCCGAGCAACTTGCCCAATTACTACCCTAAAATGTAAAGCTAATAACAGCCAAGAACAGCAAAGGAAGACTCACAAAGAGAACAATCAACAGAGACCATTTTAACTAAATTATATAAGTAAACAAAAGAAATGGAAGGTACTTACGGCATCCAAAGGGGAAAGAAAGTAACACATCGGCTCCAGAAGGGTTGCAACACATACTTAGCAACGTAAGAATGATCAACACCACTATACTTGTATCTGTGAAGCGCTTGAACTCCATGCGACCCTATGTACCCCATCCCCCACTTCATTTGCAAAAGAACAGAATACCCAAAAACAAAATCAATAAACTGCTTTAAAAACTTGATTATAGCGTCACTTTAAAGCAGCTTCAAACTCAAATGTGGAAAGGCAGGGGACCTAAACTATATAAACAAAGGATCATGCAAAAAGAGAGTTGAAAGATTAAAAAGAAAAGAATCTAAAAGGGATTCGGAAAGTGTAAAAATAGATCTAGAATTTAAAGGAAAGAAGGAAAAGAAGAAAATGAAGAATACAATAGCAGATCGAGAAAAAGAGAAGAAAACATTTTCCCTAACGAAATCGAAAGGGAGAGGGTTGTTACCATAGACAATGAGATGATCTGGAGAGAGGTTTTGGGAGACTCGGTGTAGAGAGAGGAGAGTAACGAAAATGAAACGCGCCTCTCTCCCTAGAGATCGGAGTTGCTTCAATTTTACTGGCTGGATTGGATGTAATAAAAATTAAAGAAACATTTGTCTTAAAAGTTGGAAATTTTTACTTTAGTTAATTATGTTTGTCTTGAAGCTTGAGAAGGTCCGCAGAAGTACCGCCACCTTTTTATGCTTCACACCATCAAGAGCAATATCACATGCCTGAATGAAAGTGAATCGAAGAATAGTGGTGTGCTTGTGTGGTGGTTACGAGAATAGAAGAATGGGTCATGGAATAAAAAATAAAATTTGACAAGAGGTTATAATTAAATAGCTTCTACTTTTATTTTTTATTTTTGGACAATGCTTTATTTTTTTTATTATAAGAAGGGTAA
>JANKYF010197607.1:0-10258 GCA_029829435.1 Erythroxylum hondense | reverse complement strand
TTCGTTTGCTTTGTGATTCGTGTTCATTTTTGCTATTGGCTTCCGCATTTCGCTATTCGCCCCGTTCTTTTCGTTCCGTTTATTTTTTGTTCCTCTCGTTTCTTCGGTTGGGATCCGGTTCCCGGATCGGGTCCCAACATTTTTATTTGTAAATGACATCTTTTGTGATGATTTCTTAAAATAGTTGCAAAATCTTTATATTTTGCACATTTTCTATTTTCCTATAATATATAAATAATATATGTAAACAAAATTATTTTTGTTGTTAATTTGTCATATAACTTGTTAAAATAACATTATTGTTACCTAAATTTATTTTTACACTTACATTCATTGTCAATAATATTTAATTATATTATTAAAAATGCAAATCAATATTTAATATTGGTTTTCATTGTTTACATTATTGTAATTTATTTTTTAATTGCATCGCAATATATATAATTATATATGTAATTAATATAATGTTATGTTCATGCCATTACCATTTCATGACAGCTATGAACATTGACGCAACGTCATTTTTTAAAGATGAACATAATCGAAGATGACATCACTTTGTTTAACAAAAAACAATGTTGTTTTTTACTAGGTTATCAACATAAAAACGAACCTCCCTTTGTTTTTGTGTTAGCCATCAACATTCCTCTTCATCAACATCTAATAAGCATTCTCCCCTTTGTTGTGGTCATCACTTGTGTTCCAGTTTTCATCATCGAAGAAGCGTCGTTACCTTTGTTGGTATTGTTCTTCTTTTCTATTTGCAAACCCACCTTCTTGTGCTCTATTTATCTTTTATGTATAAGGGTTTATTGTGATAGTTGTGTTTTGTTTATTGTGTATGAGATTTTGTTTGTGTTTGCATCTTTGGAAGATAGTTTCTTCTATTTCTGTGTTGGGATGTGTATGTCTCGACATTTTAACCCACTTCTATGTTTGTTTGACATATGCCTCCTAACTGTTTGATGAAATGCTTTATTGAAGGCTACTTATGCAGCATATGTAAATGTACATATTTACATTTGATTGTACCACTTATAGTATACAAATGTAAATGAATTTATTTGAACGTGAAATGAAGTTGTGATTATACATATCACTCAAAAGTCAAAACCAAAAATATGGTTAATTGTGTTTTTCTGTTAGACATTACAATTAAAACTAATTACTAACAATCTATTACTCTTATTCTTAAAGACCAAATCTTTTAGCATACACACATTTTAGAAAAAATATATAATGCACTTGCTCAAAACTACCAAGCTAATTATTAAGATAATTTAAAGTTAAATCACAACCCTATGTAATGGAGCTGCTTAAAACTAGGAAGCTAATTTAAAGATAAATCCACTAAACACAGTGCATACACACTAGATTCAAACAATTTGAACTTTTCAAAATTTTAAATCATTTTTTCATTTATTACATATGACTATATCATAAAAAGTCATTAGTAATCTAATGAAATATAAATATCATCCTTTTTATCAATTGTTATTCTATCCAATACATTACATGTATAAGATTTAACAATTCAATACCATCATCATCCTTTCACCAAAGGTTGATTTGGTTATTCTTCAACTTGCCAAATTTCCTACGATTCATAATCATAAGGATACACATATCCTTGTATGTAACTTTATGATTCTCATTTTGTTGATTTGACCAACATGGCATAAAATGATAGTCTCGGTTATCCAACTTTTTATTCTTTCCACTTATGTTAAGCATAAGTCTCCTTTATCCAACATATACAAACAATTTGTATAAAATTGGATTAACTACTTTACTTATCAATCTATTTTTTTAATCATGCTTTAACATTATTGTAATGTTGAATCTAAATTCAGCATCAAGTACTTAAAAGAATGAATTATAAACACACATGATCTCTATCATATCAAGTATATGTGTTATTTCTAATTGCCTTCATATCTAGATTTTGGTTACAAATTCTTGTGTTTTAATCCAAATTTGAAATGAATTGAGTGAAAATGGAATGAATGTTGAATGGAGTATCTTGTGAATGTTGCATGAAAACAAGAAAAATTATACATGAAAGAATGAATGATGGACAAAAATTTTGCATGAAAGGAATGGTGGTGACAAGAGACCTTATAGGGGTGAGAAACATTGTCACTCTTGTGCATATTTTTCTTTAAATGTTTTAATATTATGTATCGCAAGTTTTTGACAGCGTAAAAAAAAACTAAACCTAACTTAGGACTAAAAATAGAAAAGAGTAAGAAAGGTTAGAGGTACAGACACACAGAGAGAGGCTGAACAAGAGAGAAATAAGGTATGGAGGCTAAAATAGAGAGACATAGATAGAGAGAAGAAAGACTAAAAGATAGAGAACAAAGGAGGCTGGAGAAGAGACGATTAGTTGGTAGGGAAGAAGAAGAGAAACTACAGTAGATAGAGAGAACTAGGGGAGCATCCATTCTTTTGGGTGATAGTAAAAGAGGTAGAGGGGCGAGAGCTAAAGTCAACATCCTCATCCGATCACCTATTTGTTTACTATCTCTATTTCATCTCTGTTGCATTATGGGACTCCTCTATTGAACTTGTTTTCTTGATATAGTTCATAGTCCATTTCAATTTTACTCTGTTATTGCTTTAAGAGTTTTCTATTAATGTTAAATGTGGGATTGAAGTATATGCAGATGATGAAACTTGTTTATTCCATGATGGGCTTATTCTTTTTCTTAAGAATTAATGAATCTAGTTTAGTCAACGGTGCATGATTAAGTTTTTGTTTTATTATTTTATATAGTTTCTGAGCTTATTAGATGTAATAGTATGGCCAAACTTTTCATCATTTTGGTATTAAATGAAGGATCGAGAGAAGAAGTTTAATATAAAACGAAAAACTATAGACGCTTAAGTTACGAATTAGAAATATAGTAACTTAAGTGGGTAATTATCAGTTGGGTTTAATAGTTAATTTGGATGATAGACTTGTCAAATATGAAAGTTAATTGTTTCTCCTCTCCATTTTACCTTTTTCATCCCATCATTTTTCATGTAAGGAATCAAGCCAACTTTAGGTGGAAATTAAGGTAAAAGTTAGTGGTTTTCCCTTCCTATTTATCTCTTCTTACTTTGCTTATGAAGAACTGAAATTATAAGGATGGAAGTGGGATTGAGATGTGTATTTGTGGTGTTTCTATTTGGTGAGTCAAGCAAAGCCAAAGAGGAAGGGAAGTTAAGGCAATAGAAGACCTACTTTGTCAATTTTGAATTTTGGGACTTCACTTATTTAATTTATAAATTTTTGTATAATTAATGTGCATAATTTAGATGTGTAATGATTGCTGGGATGATGCTTTGGTGTTATTTTGGTTTTATTTTGCATAGAATTGGTTTAATATGACAAGAGAGTATCGTGTAGTGGAATTCTGTCTAGAGTTTATTGAATCAGTCACTTTGTTTAGGGCATAACTCAGCCTACAAACCTCTAAATTCAGTGATTTTAGTTGATTATGAAACCTAAGACATAGAACTAAAAATATCTAGAAGAGAATATGACTTAATTCTAGCTTTATGACATTGGAAAGTGGGATCGAAAATGGTAACCTAATGCTGCCCCTCTTTTGGAGTCATTTGTGATATTTAGTCTATATCTCATGATTTAGAAGTCTGAATGGTCTGATTTTTAGTGATGTAAAAACTAGAGACATAGGGGAACAAATTTCTAGAAGACCTCAATAATTCAATCATTTTCTATATGCATATTAAGGAACAACTAGAGTCTATCATGTGATTTACTTCTGGACTGATTGGTTGCTTATTTTTAGACCACTGTGGTCTTGGCCCAAAATTCCGTTATTTTGAGATTTTTTCTTTTTGATTTTTATCAAATCTTATCCAAACCTTTTTGAATGTGTATGAAACTTTTCAAACACCTAGAAATAAATGAAATAGGACTTACCATATGTGAATTAGGTGATTGAACATTGAAATTTAAGAATGAACATAATGCATTCCAAAGAAAACTTACAATTACATAAATGATGTGTTTGCATATTAATTTCTCATATGTGTATAGTATGATTATACAAGTGTGATTTTGACACCCTTCTAATAGTGGTAAGTTGTGACTTGCATGTACGAACTCAAATACAAATTTTATGACTTCAAGTGAATATCATATGATCAATTGTGAAATTGGCAAATGATTAAAGTAATGGTTACAGTGCCTGTTCTATTGTCTTGGTGGTGGATAGATAGGCATGCCTATAGGGTTACAGTTCAATTGCTACAGTTTGACACTAATGGTGCCTTTATTTCGAGACTATAATGTCTCCATAGTTTGATGCCTTCGGGTATCCACAGTTTGATACTTTCAGGTATCCACAATTTGATATCTTTGGATATCCACAGCTCCCGTTATCCACACCGACAGGAATGTGCTTGCCTAATAGAAAGTAAAGTAAACAAATATAAATAATAAATACAACATGACAACATAAATAATTGGTATTGATAAGCATTTGCATTTGTATTGATAATTTATATCATTGAGTGTTGAATATCAATGTTTGATTTTTGAAGGTAAATGTGTGGTATATGAACAACATATTGAAGCATGTATGCCTTATGTATTTGATTAGTATGCCATCACTATTTATATTTTTGTGGTGTTCATGAATGTATGTGCTTGGCAGATGACTACTGTGAGTGTCATCTAAAATAAAAATTTCACTATTAAGCTTTCAAGCTTAGCATAGGTGTTAATCTGTGTAGGTCCAAGTCAAAGAAGTGAGGTACATGGAGCATTTGTAGGGACCAAGGCCAACAAATAGGAGAAAATTACTTTTGGAATGAGTTTTTAGTTAAAGATGATTGTATATGTAATGAAGAAAGGAAATTGTATGTTTCTTTTGGATTACCGTGCAAATGTAAAGATGTATTACTACTTTTAAAGGATAATGTTAAGCATTGGGAAGTTTTGTAATGTGTATATGTATAGCATTGAATAGAATTGTATACCTTGAACGCATGTACAAGAATTTGGTTGCTATGTGTGTGGATGGTTGTAGGTTCCATATAAGGGAGTTTACACTTATTGGATGTAATAGTATGGCCAAACTTTGCATCATTTTGGTATTAAATGAAGGATTGAGAGAAGAAGTTTAATACAGAACGGAAAACTATAGATGCTTATATAATGGCCTGTCTCTATACTTAGGGGCCTAACAGTTAGATTAAGTCATATGAGCTATATAATTTGAGAATTCTTGAGGTTCATTTCATTTACATGCATAATATTCATATACACACATGAATCATGGTTTAGAAACATTGCAAATATAGTATATGCACTCAATTGACTTATTTCGGTGTATGGAAGATTTTAAATAATTATGATGTGATTGCATGATTGTGTATTGAACATGTCTTGAATTTTGGTCTGATGGACTATATATAATTAGTAAATTGGAATTTATTTTTATAAATGGGAGATTGATGAAGTGATATGTGCACCTAGACTAGGAAAAATGTCAATTGACAAGACAAGTTGACACATGTCAATAAAAGTAAGTAACATATGGTAGTATAATTGAGAGACAGATGACTTAGATAATTGAGTGACAAATGACTTAGGTCATGGGTGGCAAGTGGCTTAGGAAGCTATAAGACAAAAGGGCTAGTTATGGAGTGACAAAACGACACACACACACATGAAAGACCATCTTTTCTTTTCTTTTTGCTACATGCTATCTCCTCCTCCTTCTCTCATCATCGACACCCATATACAACCCTTAAAACCTTGAGATTTTGCTAAAATTCTGCACTTTGTCACTCTAATATTCAGTTGTCTTCACCTTGTTGCTGAAATCCCTTTCTGTTTCCATCTTGTTCTCAGAGTATGCTTTATCCTTGCATGTTTGGAGGGCTAAGTTAGCTTGATGATTAAAGAGGTTTTAAGCTGATTTATTGACCTATTATGATATATGATAGCATAACATTCATTATGATTAAATTGAGATGGGATATATGTAGGGTTGATGATGAGTTGTGCTGGAATTTGATGGATGAATTGGTTTTGTTTTGATGTATGAAACCATAGGTTAGAGGATGTTCAATGGATGATTTTAGGTTGGGTTTTAAAGTATAATGAAGGTGACTTTATGTTAAAAAAGGTGTTGGTGCAGTGTTCTTGAAATGGGAAAGAACTAAGACTGCATGTATGATAGTGAATGATAGTTACTATTTTGATTTTTGATGCATGAAAGACTAGTTTATGAGCTACCAATTGAATGATTTTGAATTGGAATTGGAGATGAATTTGATGAGGAAAATGAAGTATAATTAAGGTCTAATTGAGGTATAATCAATGGACTATTATGATGGTGTTAAAATCTAGAATTTTTTTTGAAGGAAATGGATGGTGAACTTTCTATTCACCCATCCCATAATCGTGGAAGTTGCATTAGCTCCTTCCCACCATCATGGGCAAGGCTTTGACAAGAGAAAAATTATGTTTTGTCTTTCCACGATCATGGAAAGGTACCCCACCATCGTGGGCAATGCTTTGAAATGGAAAATTTTTGTTTTGTGTGATTATTGAACCAAGTAAGGATAAGCCACTTTACCTTGGTATATTTGCACTTAATTAGGGCTTGAAATGAGCTTAGATGGTTGCTTAATCAACTGGTTAAGTGTTTGATAAGTTTAGGTTGTTAATTGAGGTTATAACTTAAGGAATGGATTGTTTGAGATCTACGTATCTAAATCTAATATTTATGAGTTATTAAAGGAATGAAGGTGTTCTTAGGAATGCAAATGTGATTTAAAGGATGTGAGAAATGTGAATTGGGTATGAATGAATGAGAATTGGAAAATTGTGTGAATATATAAGGCTAGAAAAGGATTGGTGAATGAATGATTGATGAATCTAGAGTAATCAAGTTTACTTAAGGCATAAATCTAATTACCAATAAGTTATGTACAAAATATGATGTATCATCATCAAAACTTATAAATAAGGATACATACCTGGGAAAATCAATTGAGCATATATTGATCATGACATATAAACATATGGATGATTAGGTAATCCTATGATTGATCAACTTAGTAATGTGTGAACTATATGTGTGTATTACATGATTAAATAAGCACAATTAGATTGTCAGCATCCAGACATTTCCGAGTCATCATGGCAATAGGTTAACTGGAGTGTACTGTGAGTCAACCTAGATGTGTAAACTCAATTATATGTGTGCTTCTGTTTGAATTATATGTGTAGTGAGTTAACCTAGATGTTTCTTACTATGAATGAATTATTTTTGATTAACTTTTAATTATTGAATTATTATTTATATAAATGTGATGATTCCGAACATTGTTGATGTGAGGAGTTTGGTATTCGGGAATGTATTAGAAGTGCTTTCTAATTATATATGAAATGTGGAATGTGTGAATAATTGGAATGTGAATACCAGACTTAGATTCGAAGAAAGTGATATATGACTTGTGTACATCGAATGAGGAATACTAAATGTATAATTTGTAAATTGTCGTATCTCGTTACATTGAAATGCATGAACTGATAAAGGAGTTGCGACCGGAATAGCCAACGTGTGAAAAAAGAGCTTTAAGCTTAGAAATGTGATAAAGAGCCTCAGGGTCAGATATAATGAGCCCAGTATCTGCAACGGATATGGTACAAAAATGAGCTCGGTATCTGCAACTGGTACAAGACATCATAGGCGTTCGGTCACAACAAATTGAAAATGAATTGGAGTCACATGTGCACTTACATATGCATTCTTATGTATGTATTAAATGATCGAATGGATATGTCTTGTTGAATGATTGAATTGACGTGCCTTACTGAACTGAGGTGAAATATTGAATTGTTTAAATCTATGAAGAATGTGATGTGTATGAATTACTGAATTACATGTTATGCTTGATGAATTGAATTTTATAATTTTTATTATGTTTTGACATGAGTGAGCGCATCGATGATGGTTCACTCTCTAAGTTTGCAAACTCATCAAAATGGAAATATTGTTTTTCAGGTTTAAAGGAGTTATAGCTCCTAAGGTGATAAAGTAAAAGTATAGTACCTGCGTTTCAGGGACAAAATCGATTAAAGATCTGGTCAGCTGATTTTAAAGAGTCTAGTTAGAGTATTTTGGTCTAGCGTCCCATTTCACGTTGGACATTTTGTATGAAGTTGTAAACTCTCACATAATATGTAATGTTTATACATGAGTTATAAATTGTAATGACACAATGAATGTTATGTTTATGAATGAAATAAGAATGCTTGATCTTTTGAAGATCTTGTGATACGTGTGATGCCATAAAGAAGATAATGTGTTTGCTCTAATGTGTCATTCTCATAGGGTATGTTCTCGGATGTACTCTGGTATGCCGAGTATATGCTCTATGAGAATGGTACGTTACAGCTTAAGTTATGAATTAGAAATATATTAACTTAAGTAGGTAATTATTAGTTGGGTTTAATAATTAATTTGGATGATAGACTTGTCTAATACGAAAGTTAGATTAGTTTGTTATTTGAATTGCTTTTAAAACCCAATTGTTAATTTTGGTGAGACAAATATCCAATTACTTCACTTAATCATGTATAGGAGACTGAATTAGTGAAATTAATTCTCAAGAGTTTTCCACACTAGTTGATCAAATCGTTTTTGCTTCTAGTTAAATCTGATTACCTTTTTAGTCTAATTGCTTTGTTTTCTTTAAACCCCTTTACCTAATAGGTTAGGTTAGAGTGTTTAGGATTTCATTTTTTTTTCATTCAAAGTTAATTTAAGGACCAATTTCACCTCCATAGGAGATGACCCCACGTAATCAACTATAACTACCTTGTATATTTGCGGTAGGATAGCCTAGGTATTTTTAGAACTTATTTTGACACAATAATAGGCAAGAAAAGTTATACAATCATTTTTCTTCTTATGAAAACTATTATCATACTATAACTAAGCATTTAATTGTAGTCCACAATTATGCTTTTAGTAGGCTAAATTAATTGGGACAATTCTAACAACGTACTATACCTTTCAGCACTACTCCATGTAATCTCTTGCATCTTGCTATCACGGTGTTGACATACTTCTTACATGTTGTTTTCAAAGTTTATGAGATATTAGTCAACTCAAAATGTCAATACATTTTGTCATCTATATTATTTTGACATATCTATAAATCTTTGTTACTGAATCCTCAACAAAGGATTGTAGCAAACTAACATAATGGGCAGACAATTTATAACTAACTTTGAGAATTCTTCTCAAACATATCATATGCTCAAGTACTTGGTTCACCAACTTAGTATCAACTATACTAAATAAGGTAAATTCCACTAAGAATAAAATATAAATGTGATAAAAGCAGGTAATCAATTATATGTCGTGACTACTAAATAAGATTAGGACTTTAATCATGCATTTAGTTACTCCCACTATTTTAATCGAAATAATAGCCCTCACTACTATTCGGAAAGATTATTATAATCTTTTGGGTGGGCTAGGATCCCATTAAAATATAATTAATCTTGAGTTTGCTCAATAAACCAACTAGACTTAAATTAGGTAAATAACAACTTTATCAATCACATCTCATCTGATTCCTAGATCCGTTAAGTGACAACTCTTATAAAAAAATATTGTATATGTTATTCCTAACCATGCCTCTAAATTCATGTGATCATGAGTTTGCTCATCCAAATCACACAAATTTAGTTAAGTAGAACCTACTGTTATAAGACTAAACATGCTCGAGTTAAAGCAACTTTGAGTTTACTCAACAAACCTATTGTAAACAGAACTCTGGTTTATTCTAATAATAATGGAAGGCAATAATCACGTGTCAATGTGTACTTAATATTTTAATGAGGGATTTTAACTTCATACTTCTCATAAAACAAAAAGTTGCATGTAAAATATAACATACATAAAACATACAATTTAACACACATCCAATATATAAATTAACCATATAAATAAAGTATGCAACTTATGAAATCATAATCAAAATATATGCATAAAACATCAAACTTCGTTTGATTCTAGTCATTGATCTTTATAATTTAAAATAATATTTCCAAGAATTTAGAAAAATCAAATTATATTAAACTCATTAATTCCTAAATGAATTAAATTCCTATTCCAAATAGAAATTTAATTTGATTCGAAAACAATTTTCAAATCTAATTAGAAACTATTTCCAATTATCTTGATTCCTTTAAACAAAATTTAATTGAAAA
>JANKYF010197529.1:0-10269 GCA_029829435.1 Erythroxylum hondense | reverse complement strand
AAGGCCAACAAGATAAGGCCTATAAAGGGGGTCTATAAAAGGAGATGTAGTCCCTTAAAAATTTCTTTTTATTTGGGAAATTAAGGCCCCTCACATTCCACACTAACGAATTCATCATGCCTTTATGGCACTAACTTTTTTTTCTCTTTGACTTCCTATTTGATTTGCTGGGGTAGAAATAACCAAGTTACTTCCTTCTTCCACCATCTGATTCTCTTTATCCTATACATTATTCACTATTTCTTCATCTTTTCTTTCACCCCCAGTTTATACATGAGTTGGCCACCTTCCCCTGGTCACCTAGGGGGCCTTTAGTTCCATTAGTGTAACATCCCGTCACCGACGCGATGGGTACAGTTCACCTCATACGTATTCCGTATACGTATTTCGCATGTGTATTCTTCGCATCTGCATATCCGATATGTGTTCAGCATTGCATAAGTGTATGTATGTACATGCATGTGTGATAGATTTCCGACTTGATTATAAAATTGGAGATTATGTGATTTAGGCTAATTGTGTTTTGATTGGCGAGTGTGAGTGTTGAAATTGAATTTAGGATTTGAGAATTTGAAATTTGAATATGTACTTAGGTGTTTCCTAATTTTGAGGATTTATAGGAATTTTTCTGAAATTTTCGAAAGATTTGGTCCGGACCGAAAAAATGGTGTAGTCACTGATTAATTGTGTTTCCGGTTCCGAACTTGATTGATAATTGATATGAGATAGTTTAAATTATGATTTGAGGAATTAGGGTATGAATCAGTGGAATTCGGGAGAGATTAGGATTAGAAAATTGGATTGAGGTTGTCCGAATTGGACTTGTGGCAATTAGAATTGCCAAACAAGCCTTAAGGTCCTTATTATATAAAACCTCTTCTCTTTGAACTTGATGATTCACGATGCTTGCTTCTCCCTTGAAAGACCTTTAGCTTTTAAATCTTCTTCTTCTTCGTAGATCCTCCTTGGAGTTGCTGTTGATTCCTTCTTGCTAGTTGTTTCCTCTCCTATCTTGGATCTATCCTTGAGTTTAGTATTGGAAGAGGATGAATATAGGTTTGGGTGTTGGAGTTGCCGTGGGTGTTGTTTTAGCTTGAGACTTGAAGTATCTTTGTGGCTTTGAAGGATTTAAAGGCTTAATCAAGTAAGTTTCTACTCCTTTGTGTTTTAAATAGTTTGATTTAAGCATGGATTTAAGTATAAATTGTTTGAGAAATGTTAAAGTTTCGGATGATATAGGTTTTAGGAAAAATGTTGGTTTTGATTTGGGTGATTTATGGATAATGGATATTTGAGGGATTAAAGCTTAGAAATAAATGGTGTTAAGTATAGAATGTTGTTTAGGAGTGTTTAGAATGATTTTTGGATGAATTATATCAGAGAAATCTAGGAATTTCTGGGTTTTCTGGGCGAGTTCGCGATCGCACGCCGCGACGCATGACGAACACGCCGCGGCGAGCGAGGAGAAGGCAGCACGTCGCGACGAGCGCGATAGCGTGCTGCAGCGAACGAAGTTAGCCCGCAAGGCATACGCCGTGACGTGCGCAAGGCATACGCCGCGGCGAAGGCGAGTGAGAAGGGAGCTCGCCGCGGCGAGGAGAGCCAATTTTCAATTTAATGATTTTGAGGTTCTGAATTTTGGGACTTAGGAATTTGATAATTCAATTTGATATGGATTGATAGTAATTGGGAGATTATGAACTCGGGATTTAGAATTTGAAAGCGAGAAATTCGGATTTGTGGCGGAAATGTTATAACATGCATAGTACATACATTATTTGATACATTTGCATATTTGAATTTGGTAATTAGTAATATTCGAATGTTCTGATTCTTATAGAGGCCCAAGTGAAGCGTTGAATCTCCGACGCAGCAGAGACTTCCCGGCAATAGCTCGGGAGTTAGAGGTGAGTAACCTAGTTGGTTTCTCAATCTCTGATGTGTTATGTGCTTGTGTGTGAACTATCTGTGACTCTGACTGAGTGATTCGTATGTGATACGTTACTGTGATGTGTGAACACATGCTAGGCATGAATAGAAATCAGTAACCGACAGTTGTGACTGGAGCATATTGTGATCTGATTTGATTGGAGCTACAAGCTCACCTATTGTGATAAGTAAAAAGGGATTAGTGTATACCCAGAGGGCTCTCCTATCCCTAGTGCGCGTGGGCAGTAGTGTATACCCAGAGGGCTCTCCTACCCCCGAATACGCGATTTCTGTGTGATATTTGATGTGCCCAGAAATGGGATAATTCTGACGCCCAGTCATAACATTAAAATGAAATGGATAGCATTATGCATTTAGTATATAATTGTGCTATGAGTTTGTAATTAGAAAAAGATAAATGTGTGATAATTGTTGTGTAAGTGTATGATTGTGATTCTGAATGTGATCTTGAGTTGGTTTGTACGCACTTTTGCGTAATGCATGAATTGGGTGAACCATCGATGATGGTTACTCATTGAGTTCGCAAACCCACCCAAAATTGCAACTATTTTTCAAGACAGCGTTGTGACTCCTAGCTCTGGATTTTTGAGACTCTTCCTATTGTGGGTGTCGGCGAGACAGCATGGCCCACAGGTTGGTTAGCTGGGATCTTTTGGGATATTTTGTGGATGATCTATCTAGGAGTTGTGTTAGTTCTTTTGGATCTGTACAGTTGTAATTATGACAAGACTATGCACTATGGTTTCCAGTAATGAAATGAAGAATATTTGTTGGTTTTAAAATTTAGTGCATGTGCTCTTACTGCTTTAATTTTGATGCCATGAGGTTTTAAGAGTTGATCGTATGGTGGTGCACCCTCATCGTAGGGTATGTATCGGTATGACCTACGGGCATTCCGGTGTATACTCTACGGTAAGGGGGCGTTACATATTTGGTATATTTTGTTTGAGCAAGAAGAAGGCCATTTGATGTGGTAGTGGTTTCAATTCCAAGAAAGTAGTGAAGAGGACCCATATCTTTGATGAAGAAGGTGTTATGTAAATCGTCTATGAGAGTGGTAATGAAGGATTGAGAGGAGTCAGTAACCAGTATATCATCTATATAAACCAAAATAAAGGTGGTGTCATTAGAAGTGGTGTGAATGAAGAGAGAGGTGTCAGATTTGAATTGAGTAAACTGGAGGTCTAAAATTTTTTGGCTTAGACGTTGAAACCAGGCACGGGGAGCTTGCTTTAAACCATAAATAGCTTTATGAAGGTGACAGACATAATGAGCATATTAAGGATCTATAAATCCTGGAGGTTGGAGCATATAAACTGGATCGTGAAGGTTTTCATGAAAGAAGGCATTGTTGACGTCTAATTGACGGATGAGCCACGAATTAGAGAGAGCAATGGTGAGAATTATTCGAATGGTTGTTGGCTTGATGACGGAACTAAAAGTATCAGTGTAGTCAACGCCGGGTGATTGGTGATAGCCTTTGGCTACTAGGTGAGCTTTGTAATGATCGATTTTCCCATCAGGTTTTGTTTTAGTTCGGAAGATCCATTTGCAACCTACTATATTGGCATTGGTCGGTGGTGGGACAAGAGTCCAGGTTTTATTTCAATGGAGAGCTTGAAGTTCTTTAGACATAGTCTGACACCAATGTGGGAATTTTTTGGCTTATGTATAACAAATGGGATCGAAAGGACTAGGTGACGAGTTGGTAGTTTGAAAGGTGACATAATCTGAAAATTTTCTTGGTCTTCTGGTATTTGTGCAAGAGTGGATGATGGGTTTGTTGACATGATTGGTTGGGTAGGGGTTGGTGTGGTGATGATTGATGATGAGTAGATGAGGATTATGTTTATAGTGGTAATGGTAAGGTTATTGTAGGAGGTGGGTGTAATGAAGGTGGTGTAATTGTGAGATTATTATATGGAAATTAGGTTTCAATGAAACGAACATGTCGAGAGAGATGGATTTTATTTGTGTTAGGATTAAGACACCGATAACCTTTATGTTGAGAGGAATACCCAAGAAAGATGCACGGTTTGGCTTTAGGAATGAGCTTATCAAATAATGTTGAGCCAAGGAAGGGAAAGCAGGCACATCCAAAGACTCTTAAATGTGTAAGATTAGGTTTGATATGGAAAAAAACTTCATGAGGTGTTTTATGGAGGAGCACTGGTGTAGGGAGAAGATTGATTAAGTAGACAATTGTTGAAAAGGCTTCATACCAGAATGTTTTTGTTAGGTGGGCATGGAGGAGTAAGGTTAGGCTTGTTTCCGTGATGTGCCTAATTTGTGTTCAGTAATACCATTTTGTTGGGGTGTGTAAGGACAAGAAATGCGGTTGGTTATGCCATTATTGGATGTATACTGAGCAAAAGGACCTTTGATGAGTTCAGGTGCACCATCAGTTTGTTATACTTTGGATGTGGCAAATAATAAGTTTTCATAGGTGATTTTGAAATGGCGAAATTGATCAAGAGCTTGTGATTTATGAGTTAATGGGTATATCCATGTGAAACGACTGTAGTCATCAATGAAAATAATAAAATATCGATATCCTGAGAGAGATACATATAACAGTGAATGAGTTGTAATAAAGTTGTTGATTTGCGGGACGGTGAGGAAAAAGGGAGTCTAGTGCTTTTACCTTAAAGGCAAGAAGTACAAGGTTTTATTACATAAGGTTTATTAGAGAGACTTCGAAACAAACTAGAGGTTGTGGTATGGCAGGGATGACCAAGTCGTTGATGCCAGATTGCAAGAGGCACCGATTGAGCAATAAGAACAATTAGATTGTAAAAGGTGCGAGGTATCCTCATTGGGTAGAGTTTGTCATGGATGTTACACTTGAGAAGGGGTGTCTGGGTTTGGAGATCCTTCACAATATAGTTAAACTCGATGGAACATAAATTATCAGTGACAAATTGACCAATAGATAAAAGATTAGTAGTTATTTGTGGAACAAGTAGAGCATGATTAAGGTAAAGAGATTTTGGATGGTGAGTGAGTGTGCATGTGCCATTGGAAGTGATAGAAAGGGCTTTGTCATTACCAAAAAGTACTTGATTTGTTCCACTATAGGGCTCAATATTGTCTAGGAGTTGTGGGTCAGGCATCATGTAAGCAGAAGCACCAGTGTCAGGAAGCCATTCAGTAATAGTGCTAGTTGTGAGATTAGAAGTATTTGGATGATCATTGATGTTCATAGTAGAGAATTCACTATGAAATGTGTTTGAGTTAGGGTATGGTTGGGCATTTCTAGAGTTGGAATATCTAAAATGATTCCTAGCAGCTGTTTGTCCTATTTTGTAGCAAATTTGACAAAGAGGAGGTGTATTGGTGTAGTTGGATTTTATAGTAGGGTTAGGCTGAAAAGACTGATGGTGGGCTAAGGGAAATGATTTGGATCGGGCTAGATGGGAGTTGAAGTGGGGCTGGTGGGCCTGATAAAAGTAGTTAGTGGATTGGGCTGTAATGGGAGTTGACATGGGCTAGATGTGAGTTGTAGTGGGCTGGTGGGCTTGAGTGGGTCAATGAACCAAGGTTTTGGTGATGGGTAGATTTAGGGAAGGGTTGGTAAGGGGATCAGTGATTTTGGTGGTTTTGTTGTCCACCTCATCCATGGGCGCTGCGTGTGATGCTTGAGGCTACGAAGACGACATCAGGGTCTAGTGAAGATGGTGAGTGATACATTGGTAGCCTCTGTTCATAAAGGAGAAGCTTAGCTCGAAGCTCGGTAAAGGATGGTTGGACTTCGCGATTCTCTATGATAGTGACAAAGGTTTCATAGTCGACGGGTAATCCGTTGAGGGCGAGGACGACCAGGTCGTCATCCAGGACTGAGGCTCCTATTGCGGCAAGATCCTACGATATTGAGGTCAGAGTAGTGAGATATTCAGAGATGGAGGCGTTACCTTTCCTATTGGTGTGCAATTAGCGACAAAGGAGAGAGCGTTGGGCGGTCGTCTGCTATAAAAAATAGGTTTTTAGTCAGGTCCACAGTTAGTGGGTAGTAATACAACCAAGGGCCAGAGATGACACCACTGGAGACAGAGTAACGGTTAGTGCACAGTAAACCAAACCATCGTGTTTGTCCCAGTCGAATTATGAATTGTTTGCTGACGATGTACTGGTTGATTGTAGTGGTTGAGTAAGCGTGTTGTTGTGTCCCAATAGATTGTAGGTACGTAAAATTGTCCTGACTTGATTGCTCCAAACAAGATAATTGGAGTTGTCTAATGTAGTAGTTATGAAGTTTGTAATGTTTTGAAGAGGCATGTAGATTACATGTGGATAGGGAGATGTTGCAGTGTGGACTAGAGGTGAGTACGCCTCTAGGTAGTACGACAGTTTTGGGTGAGGTCTGCAAGGGGTGCCCGATCATGATTGATCAGTCGGAGTTGAGTGCAGACCTGATAGTGTTGCCCCTTCGAGAGATTGATTTGATTTTGGGGATGGACTGGCTCACTGCCCATAGGGCGATTATGGATTGTTATACCAAGGAGGTTGTGTTAGAGTCTCCTGGTCAGCCTAGGGCTGTATTTCGAGGTGTTAGTCAGGCAGTGCCAGCCAGGATGATCTCGTTTTTGAGTGCTCTGAGGTTGATGCGAGGTGGTTGTGAGGCCTATTTGGCGCATGTAGTGGATTCCAGAGTGCAGCAAAGTTTGCAGGATGTTCCCGTGATTAGGGAATTTTCCGATGTGTTTCCCAAGGAGTTACCGGGTTTGCCGCCGAATCAGAAGACAGAGTTCGAGATTGACCTCGTTCCAGGTACCGCTCCTATATCGATACCTCCGTATAGGATGGCACCGGTAGAACTGAGGGAGCTTAAGGCTCAGTTGCAGGAGTTGTTGGTAAAGGGGTTTATCAGGCCGAGTGTTTCGCCGTGGGGAGCTCCGGTGTTGTTTGTGAAGAAGAAGGATGGGACTATGAGGCTTTGCATCGATTATAGGCAGCTAAATCGGGTCACAGTTAAGAATAAGTACCCACTGCCTAGGATCGATGATCTCTTTGATCAGTTACAGGGAGCTCAGGTGTTTACCAAGTTAGATTTGAGATCCGGTTATTATCAGTTGAGGATCGCAGAGGCCGATGTGCCTAAGAGTGCTTTCAGGACCAGGTATGGACATTACGAGTTCTTAGTGATGCCGTTCGGGTTGACTAATGCCCCGGCAGCCTTCATGGCCTTGATGAATAGGGTCTTTCAGCCATACCTGGATCAGTTTGTGATTGTATTTATCGATGATATTTTGGTGTATTCGAGGTCTAGGCAGGAGCATGCGGAACATCTGAGGACGGTTTTACAGATTATGAGAGATAGACAGTTGTTTGCCAAATTCACTAAATGTGAATTTTGGCTGGATGAGGTGGTATTTTTAGGTCACATTGTGTCTGGTGAGGGTATCCGGGTGGATCCTCACAAGATTGAGGCAGTAAGGAGTTGGGAGATTCCGAGGAACGTGTCAGAGTTGAGGAGTTTCCTCGGATTAGCAGGTTATTACCGGAGGTTTGTTGAGGGGTTTTCTGTGATCTCCGCCCCATTGACGAGACTTCTGAGGAAGGATGTGACCTTTAGATGGACAGAAGAGTGTCAGAGGAGTTTCGATGAGTTGATACATCGGTTAACTACGGCACCAGTGTTAGCTTTGCCGTCTGGAGCAGGAGGTTTCGAGGTTTTTAGTGATGCTTCCCAGCAAGGTTTAGGCTGTGTGCTGATGCAGCATGGGAGAGTCATAGCTTATGCTTCGAGGCAGTTGAGGGCCCATGAGGGTAATTATCCTGTGCATGATTTGGAGTTAGCAGCTGTGGTGTTTGCTTTGAAGATCTGGAGACACTATTTGTACGGGGAGACGTTCCAGATCTTCACTGACCATAAGAGCTTGAGGTATTTGTTGAGTCAGCGGGAGCTGAATCTGAGACAGAGGAGATGGTTGGAGTTGCTTAAGGATTACGACTGCACTATTGAGTACCACCCAGGGAAGGCCAATGTGGTGGCTGATGCGTTGAGTAGGAGATCGCATGGTAGTGCAGCTCAGATTCAGGCTTCGAGGTTGCCTGGTCAGATTCAGTTGAAAGCTCTTAATGTACAGATAGATTTGGGTCAGGATGGAGCTCTGATTGCTACTCTGAGGTTGAGACCGATGTTGCATGACAGGATCAGGAGAGTTCAGGATCAGGATCCAGTTTTAGTGAGACGGATTGAGAGAGTGCAGGCTGGTTCAGATTCAGAGTTTGAGTTGAGAGATGGGACATTGTGGATGGGTCAGAGGTTGTGTATGCCTGATGTGGATGGTCTGAGGCGCGAGATTTTGGAGGAGGCGCATTTGGCTGTCTATGCTATGCATCCTGGTACTACCAAGATGTATAACACTGTGAGGCAGCATTTCTGGTGGCCTGGCATGAAGAGGCAGGTAGCTGAGTTTGTTTCGAGGTGTCTGACGTGCCAGCAGGTCAAGACTGAGCATCAGGCTCCAGTTAGAAAGCTGCATTCGTTGCCCATTCCGGAGTGGAAGTGGGAGCGACTTACTATGGATTTTGTGATGGGACTGCCTAGGACACCGAGGCAGCACGATGCTATCTGGGTCATAGTGGACCGGTTGACCAAATCGACTCACTTTTTGCCAGTCAGAGAGAGTAGCACTTTGGATCAGTTGGCCCAGAGGTATGTGTCAGAGATAGTGAGACTGCATGGGGTTCCAGTGTCTATAGTCTCAGACAGGGATCCCAGGTTCACTTCGAGATTTTGGAGGAGTCTGCAGTCTGCTTTGGGTACTCGGTTGAGCTTCAGTACAACGTTTCATCCTCAGAATGATGGGCAGAGTGAGAGGAAGATTAAGACAGTTGAGGATATGTTGCGAGGCTGTGTGTTGGAGTTCAGAGGAGCATGGGATCAGTATTTGGCTCTGATTGAGTTTGCTTATAACAACCAGTATCATAGTAGTATTAGGATGGCTCCGTATGAGGCTTTGTATGGGAGGCAGTGTAGGTCGCCTCTGTATTGGGATGAAGAGGGCATGAGGATGTTCGAGGGTCCCGAGTTGATCCAGGATACAGTAGATAAGGTACAGTTGATTCGGAGTCGCATCAAGGCGACTCAGGATAGGTAGAAGAGCTATGTGGATCAGCATCGGAGAGAGATGGAGTATGCTGTGAGTGATAGAGTGTTCCTCCGAGTGTCTCCGTGGAGAGGTGTTCTGAGATTTGGTAGGAAGGGCAAGTTGAGCCCTAGGTACATTGGTCCCTATGAGATCCTTGAGAGGATAGGACCTTTGGCCTATCGGCTAGCTTTGTTGAGTGAGATGTCGCAGTTGAATGATGTGTTCCACGTGAGTATGCTCAGACGGTATCGGTCAGACCCGACTCATGTGATTCCGGCTCAGGAGATTGAGGTTGCCGGTAATGTGAGTTATGTGGAGGAGCTAATTCAGAATGTGGGGTCGCGGGTCAAGCAGCTGAGGTCTAGGGTTATTCCATTGGTGAAAGTCCTTTGGAAGAATCATTCAACTGAGGAGGCTACTTGGGAGACTGAGGAGGTAGTACCCTCATCTGTTCGACCAGTCAGGTAAGAAAATTTCGGGACAACATTTTTTTAAGAGGGGAGAATTGTAACATCCCGTCACCGATGGGATGCGTACAGTAGATTGCATTCATATGTGGCATGCTCATGCATTATTTAGTTATGAATATATTGGTTAATTTGGTAATTATTGCACTGGCATACGTACATACATACATGTATGACATATTCCCAGCTTGATTTGGGTAAATTGGTAAATTGGAGATAATTAGGTCAATTGAGTTTGGAGAAATTGAATTTGAGTTAGAAATGAGAGTTAGGGGATTGAATTATGAAATTGGAGTATATGATTATGAGTTTTCTAATTTCGAGGATTTATAGGAATTTTTCTGGAATTTTCGGAGTAATAGGTCCGGATCGAAAAATTGACCTAATGACCGATTAAATTGAATTTTGGTTCCGAAATTGACTATCCAATGGCTCGGAAGGATTAGAAATTTGATTTGATGAATTAGGGTTAGAAAAAATTGGAATTCAGGAGAAATTAGAATCAGAAATCAGATTGAGGTTGATCGGACTGGTCTTGTGGCAATTTCATTTGCCAAACAAGCCCTTAATTCCTTTAATTTATAAACCCTAACCTTTGAAATTCTTGCTTCCACGATGCTTTGATTTTGAGAGAAGAAAATTTGCCTTTCCTCTTTCGTGGATCTTCTTCTTGGTTCCTTCTGTAAGTGGTAAGTCGACTTGTACCATGTGTAAGTCGACTTATGCTTGCTCGGTACTGATAAGTCGCCTTGTTCACC
>JANKYF010197512.1:0-10272 GCA_029829435.1 Erythroxylum hondense | reverse complement strand
CATTGAGTTCGCAAACTCATCCAAAATTGCAATCTATTTTTCAGGACTAGAAGAGTACCCCGTTTGACACGGGAGTAGGTATGGGTGCAAGTTGAGATAGAGGTCGGGATCAGTTTGCGTCTGCATTAGTATTTCCTAATTTTGTAATCCGCAATTGTTGTAAACTGATTTGCAATTGTACTTTTTGTTTCTTGTAAAATATTATTAAATGATTGTATCTACTGCAAATGTCTTATACTGTTTACTGCTTATTCCGCGTGATTGCGTTGATTGAAACTATTTTCTTTTATCGTGGAATGAATGGTTCAAAAAAAAATACTGAGTTTTAACCGACCGACTGATGTAGTACGCTAACCTCGCGGGGCACGGACTCGGATATCATCAACGATATCGGGTTCGGGTCACTCGGGAGTGGGGTTCTACATTTAGGACACTAATCCCAATAAAATTGTCTTAGGCACGAAAACCGGGAATGTCATGTATGTATATACAGTAAGTTCATGTGCACAATTGTGACTATGGAGCAATCCTATTATACATGAGCAGTCCTATGAAATCCCAATCTAGCACATCTTATGCCAATTTACTATTCTACCCTTCCAATTGAGGGTGGGATGTTACAACAAGAGTTGGCTATAGTCTTACAAACCTATTGAACAAATATTTTGCTTCAATGTATATATATATGAGAATGGTTCTTATGATAAGTTTTTGGCGTAAGATGAAGTTTGAAAAGTTCAAATCTCATAACAATACATCCAATTGGAACTGGTAACTTTATTGATATATTTGATATATAGTTGAAAGGCTATAAGATATTAAAAGATTCGCTTTCATCATGAATTTAAAATTTTAGTTTTGGAGATAATTATGAATTTATCACGTCTACAAAAAGGTTAGTGGGAGTATATTTTTTGTCTTTAATGGGAGTATGTAGAGATATATTGCTTATAGAGATAATGATAATTTGTATTTTTAATTATTGAAAATCTAATTGTCTAATAACAATTCATATTGGATGTGAAAATGTCACAACTTAATTATTGGAATTAGCTCTATAGAGAAAAACTGAAAGTTGTTTACCTATTTTAGTCCAAGTAAATAGATGATTTACTATAAGAGTTTAGTATTCAGATATCTATACTTATAAAGTATTAAAGATGTCCATTATTCTATATATAAGTTGATATTTGAATTCAATGTTATATGGGTACTACCTTTAGAACTAAATCATGACTAAAGTGTAATTTACTTAGAACATTATTATTTTAAGATTGGAAAGGTTCCAATGTAGCAATGTTTGCTAATTAAGTCATAATACATTTTTATTTAGTTGAAATGATTATATGGATCAGAAGTTCTTTAATGAGCTTGGTATAATTCCTTGCATTATTCAAATAGTAATATATTGTAGAATATTAGAGCCATTAGGCATGTAAATAGGAGTTATGGTCTCATCGAAGATCTAATGTGTATTTAGGTAGCTTCTCTTAATTATGATGATAATAGAGATTAAAGTTGTAAGATTAAGTAAGTGCTCACTATAGAGAATCTTATTGAATTCTCTCACTAAACTATTGTCCTAAGAATAGCATAGTCATCATATTAAAGTTATAAGATTTAAGTAAGTGCTCACTACAGAGAATCTTGTTGAATTCTCTCATTAAACTACTATCCTAACAATAGCATGATTGTCATATAAAGATCCTTAAACAATTGACTTAGTGCAAATAAAAGATTGTTAGTTTATAACCTACAGTCAATATGTTGGTTGTAGTTTAGTAATAAAATAATTTAGAGGCATTATTTATCTTATCTATATTCATATGTATATGATAAAGTTCATAGGATAAATATACATTGCAAATGAATTTATGATGAGATCATAATTATGAGATTTATAGTGCATTTATGTGCTACCTTTAAATTTTCTTGTAGTCATTGTTATATTAAGACTGGACATTAATAGAGAGTTAAAAGACTAGCATACATTATGTTTTTCCTTATGAAGGAAGTAATCAATGTCATAGACTAAAATATGAAGATATTTAAACAAAGATGCGGGTGTTTGTTAGATAACAAGTTCAATAAACTGACCCTATATGAAAATTCATTTGGAACATTACTTATATGTCTTTGAAAATTTTCATTCTAATGATTGTGTAGATGATCATTTGAATTAAGATATCTAAAGTTATTTTATATACAAACTGTTATGTTTTGATACCATTTATGATCTATTCTAATCATAGTAGTCATTCAATAGTCATTGTATACAGTAAGAACTATATAGAGGTAGTTGAGTGATCAATATAGGATTTATCACCCTAAAGTAATTAGGAACAATGTTTTATTGTTCTTAATTAGTATGGATAAATCTTTGACCGAGGTAGAATGACGTAGTTTACAAATGTTATTAACTAAATTAATAGCTAATGATAAAGAAATAATATGATTGGACTTAAATAGAGTAAACTATGTTCAATTGGAACATTATATAATGAAATGATTGAATTGTATGAAAAAAATTACATGAAAAGGTAAGTAATTCCACTGATATATAATAAAAATTATATGAAAAAATCATGCACAGAAAGGTAAATAAAACCACTCAAATTCCTAAATATCTAAGTGGTTGTTGTGTCTAGATTCTATTGCTTTTAATTGCCTTCGTATCTTGAGATTGGTTACAAATCCTTGTGTTTTGATCCAAATGTGAGATTAATTAAGTAGAAATGGTGTGAATATTTCAAGAATGTTAATTGGATTATTTTGTAAATTTTTCATGAAAGTTGAAGGGAAAGTTCACATAAATTTTGCATAAAAAGAGGAAAAAAAACAACGGTGGTGACTTAACTTGTCACCATTATGATAAGTGCCCTCACGGGGTGACTTAACTTGTTACCCCCGTGACAAGTGCCCTCATAGGGTGACTTAACTTGTCACCCCCATAACCTATTTTTTCTTTAATTCATCAACTTGTTACGAGTCATGTGTAAGAGGGACAACTCGAAAACCTATACCTAAAACAAACTACAAATAGAAAGAATAAGGGAGGTGGTGGCACACTCAATCATACAAATCTTTCACACCACACAAACTGATTGGGAGATGGAGAATAGATAGAGAGAAGAAGGGGAGAAGAGAAGAGAGGACAGAGAGAGTTGGATGAAGAAGAAGAACAATAGAGAGTTAGAAATAGAGTGAACATCCAATCATCTGGGTGAGAGCCAAGCAGAAGTAGAAGGCAAGAGCTAATGCAAGAAGCCTGAGAGGGGCAGGAGATCACCAAAACTCCCTTATTTGATCTTTGTTTATTTATTTTGTTCTTTATCTGTTGCATTGTTTCTTTGTAATTTTACTGGACTCATTATCCTGTTAGCTTAACTGACTGATACTTTATTATCTTTTGATAGTTCACTCAGTTTTTTACTTGGTTTATTGCGTAAATACTTCTCTTATACTGATAAGGATGGGATTGAAGTATTTAAATATGTTGAATCTTATTATTTTAGTGATGGGTCGATCTCTTTTTCTTGAGAATTAATGTAGCTATTTTAGTTGACTATACATAATTAAGTTATAGCTTTGTTGTCTTATTTGTTGTTTTGGTTTATGAGCCAATTGGATGTAATAGCATAACTAAACTTTGCATCATTTTGGTATTAAACGAAGGATCGAGAAAAGAAGTTTAATATGGAACAAGAAACTAACTATGAACGCTTAGGTTAAGAATTAGAAAAATATTAAGTGGTAATTATTAGTTGGATTTTATAATTAATTTGGATGATAAACTTATTAAATACGAAAGTTAGTTTGTTTGTTATTTGAATTGATTTTAGAACCCAATTGGTAATTTTAGTAAGACAATAATCTAATCATTTCTCCTTAGTTATGCATAGGAGATTAAATTAGTGAAATTAATTCTCAAGAGTTTTCCACTTTGGTTAATTTATTCGTCTTTGCTCCCAATTAATTTCATTTTCTTTTTAGTTTAATTTTGTGATTTCCTTTAAAGTCTTTACTCAACAAATCAAGATAGAGTGTTTAGAATTTTATCTGTTTTTATTTTTGTTTAACATTAATTTGAGTGAACCAATTTCACCTCTGTGGAGACAACCCTAGGTAATCAACTACAACTACCTCCTATACTTGTGAGTAGGATAGTCAAGGTATTTTTAGAACTTATTTTGGCACAAGTTGTTGACGCCTTTACTGGGGAGGTATTAAATGTTTGCACTTAATTTAATTTTGATTGTTTTGTTTGTTCATGCATACAGTTTTATCGTGTTATTTCATTGAGTTGTTTTGGTAATTTTTTTATTAATCCACTGTTACTTTTATTTGGTTTATGCAAGGAAGGAGGTCTCGAGAAGGCAAACTTGCTCCCTTTATTAACAACGTACATCGAATAAGTGGACCTCTAACCAACTTTAAATACAATCTCGAGGGACCCAAACCAAAAGATCAAAAGATGGGTGAAAGGCAACTAGTAATGAAGGAGTATGCCAAATCAGTAATCGATACAAGCCCTTTGTGCATTAATCTGGGAGAGGCAGCCAAAAACTAATAATTGAAGAGCATCCACTACAATATGCTGCCATCTTTCTATGAAGTTCCTAATGAAGACCCTTTAAACTTCATTCAAGAATTCTATACCACTGTCCAGACAATCCCTTTGGATGGCCTAAATGAAGATCAACTTAGGAGGAGGTGCTTCCTATGCATATTGAAGGATCGGGCCAAGGCATGGTTGATGACCCTTCCACCCGATTCATTGACTACATGGGAGGAGGTGTACAACAAATTCATAAGGAAGTCTTATTCCCATCAAAAGAATTTTGAGTTGCAGACAAAGATAGCAACCTTCAATTAGATGGAGGGAGAGTCATTCTATGACACGTGGGAACACTTCAAACTCTTGCTCATTCAAGATCCACACCATCATTTTCCACTCCACATGCAGAACCAGTTCTTTTATGATGGATTGACACAATAATGTCAGTACACAATGGACAATTTAGCAAGAGGAGCTGTGGGAGAGAAGATTGTCAAAGAAAAGTATGAAATTTTCGAAATATTAAGGGATAATTCTCAACAAAAAGCGTGAGGGGAAAAGAGCTGGAGTTCATGAAGTGAGCTCAAATCCAGAATTGGCTACGCAATTAGCTGAGTTAACAAGGCATGTAAAGATGTTAACCACAAGATTACCCCAAAACATTCCAAATCAAGAGTTATGTGGTATATATGGAACTTGTAGTCATAGAGTTAATAGTTGTTCATATTCTTGTAAGCATTTTATAGATAGGGAAGAACAAGTGAACTCACTCATCGATTTTTAACCAAGGGAGTGAAATGATCTGTACTTAAACACCTATAACTCTGGTTGAAAAAACAACCCCAATTTTCCATGGAAGACCAATAATTCACAAGTTTAGCCTCAACAACAATACCAAAATTTTCAGAGGCCAAATCATTACCAAGGGCAATCTTCACTTCAAAACCCACCAAGCAAGCCTTCTTTGGAGGAAAGCCTAAATGAATTTATACAGGTCACAACTCAAAATCAAGAAATGAGCAATAAGTGATTTGATTCTTTGGAGGCATCTGTAAAGAGGATTGAGATCCAAGTGGGGCAAATCATTACTCAAATGCACAACAATCAGACAACCGGAGCAAACCTAAGCAATCACTATTTTGAGAAGTGGTAAGGAAATTAATAATCATGTTGAGATCCCTTTTAATCTATCTGGTGCAGGTAATCAAGAGGAGGAGAGCCTCACCAACAAAAAAGGTGAGTATAATGAAGAAAGCAATGGGCACCAAAAGACAAAAGTTTGAGCCAAACGAGAAGGCAACAGTTTCAAAGGTTGCAAGTGCAATGCTTCAGTAGTAATTACCCTCCAAATTGAAAGACCCATGGAGTTTTCTTATGCAAGTATCTATGGGTAATAGTGATGAGGTTAAGGGTATGCTTGTAATTAGTTGATAGGTCAATTCGTTATCTAAAATGAATAATGAACGATGTGTTACTGAAGGATGGAGGATTGATTATTCCTGTATATTTTGTTGTCCTAGACATGAGGGAGGTTAAAGAGCAAGGGAAGGAGTATACCATACTCCTAAGGAGGCCCTTTGTAGCCACCACCAATAGCTTGATTGATGTGAAGAGTAGGAAATTCAGCACAACTATTTTGGAAGAAATAGTAGAATAATCTTTAATGTTGAACCTATTTCTACTACTGTTGTTTCTGAAGACTGTTCTTTTGTTGATCAAATTGATGCTGCATATTATGATTTTGCCTTGCAAGAAGAGGAAGAAAAGGAGCAGGACTTGGTTATAGAGAGTGATTAATGCTGCCAATTGCTGGTCAATGTAACCGAGGGAGAGGTTGGCAAATTCTTAGAGAAAAATCCTAATGAAAGGAACAAAACAAGGGAATTGCTCATTTTGAGCGATCCGCCTTGAGCATAACGGATGAGGTGTCTAGCTAAAAAAATTAAAAAAGCACTAAATGGGAGGCAATCTATATAATTTCTATTTTCTTTTTCAATTAGTTGTTTGTGATTTCTTTTTAGTGAAACTCAACTTAATCTGTTTGCTTTGTGTGCATAGGCCTACTTTTCAATATCTTCTATTTGTCTTCCTTGTAGCTATTCATCATTCCTTAATGTAGTATACCATGCTTATTGTCATGCTTCACATCGCATTGACGCAGTTGCCACCCACACTTTCATATCGTATTTCTATCCCTTTTCTTTTTATTATTTTTACTGCTTGTTAGTTTAATTTATTTTAGTTTTAATGCTTGTCCTTGTTCATGTTATTTTGTGTTTTACATCCCTCTTTTACCTTTTTGTATCATATTAGGAACAATGTGATATTTAAGTGTGAGGGGGAGTATCAGCTAAAAAAATTATTATTTGTGTGTTGTGTGTTTGTTTTTTCAATTAATAGTTAGAGATACATGGTCGTGACATAAACTCGATCGGGATTAAAAATGCATAATACAAATGAATGAGTATACTTGCATGCTTAGACTAATTAAATTGGATTTTGGTTAAAAGGACATTAGCTTATTGTGATAAATTAATGACACTTTTCATTTGGTAAGAATTTAAGCCTTTTTGAACTATTAAACACCAAATTCAAGTATTATTTGCTTAGAGTGTTCTTTCATAATTAAGGAACCCTAAAACTTGCTAGAAAATACTAGTTGAGATCACATAATCTTATGCAAACATTAAAATGAAAAAGGCAATTAGGTTTTACCCTTTTTGCTTAAAAAACCACCATAATGTTACACTTAGTGAACCCCTTTGAGCCTAACATGAAACCTTTTATTTCTTTAAACCCAAAATATGAGCCTTGATCTTTATTATTTACCCTCTTTATTGTATCTACCATAAGGCAAGTTGAGCATTTGAATGGGTATGATTAGGTTTAGGGAATAATTGTTTGAACAAATGTGGCGAATCATAGTATATAGTTGGCTTTTAAGTTAGGAATGGATCGGATTGTAATAATTTGTATCTTTCCTCTATATTTTTCCCTTTTAAACTTGATCTTGTTCTATATAAATACATGAAAAATATAAAAAAGAAATAAAAAGGAAAAGGAAAAAAGAAATAGAAATAGAAAAGAAAAGGAAGGAAAAGATGATAACCAAAAAATGAAAAGAAAGAGGAGAGACATTAAAAGGGGAGTGTTAATCTTGCAATTGAAAGGAAAGAATTGAGTATTTTATGCTTCATATTTTATATTACTTTAAATGCTCAATTTGTTTTGTGGTTTTAAACTGTGATTTTCTTTTTTCCTACCCTAGCTCGACCCCATCACAACCAAAATAAAGACCTTCGAATTAATGTTTGTGTTTGATATGAGTGGTGGAGAATGGATTAGTAAGCAAGCCTATGGTAGATGCCCTACATGGAATAAATGATGAGTGAATATACTCTACCTTTAAATGCTTAAGAGGATGGAGAGTGGAGTGAGCATCTATCACAATTGTTGGTGGTTCTTTGAATTGAAATACTTGTTGATTTTGGCCAAATATGCAAAGAATAACTTGTTCATGGAGTATTATGAGTTTCAAGTTCTTAAGTTGTACTTATTGAAATGATCGTTGATATCTTTGACTATTATCTGGAAAATTTGTTGTTTCCATTGTTTGTTCTTATATAGTCTAGAATTCTTTATTTTACTTGAGGACACATATAGTTTAAGTGTAGGGGAATTGTTGTGTCTAGTTTCTAGTGCTTTTAATTGCCTTCATATCTTGATTTTGGTTACAAATCTTTGTGTTTTTATCCAAATGTGAGATTAATTGAGTTGAAATGGTTGGAATATTGCATAAATGTTAATTGAATTATTTTGTTAATTTTACATGAAGGTTGAAGGGAAAGTTCACATAAATTTTGCATGAAAAAAGAAAAAAAGAACGGTGGTGACTTAACTTGTCACCACCGTGACAAGTGATGGGTAACATAACTTGTCCACCCATAACCCATTGTTCCTTTAATTCATCAACTTATGACGTGTCATGTGCAGGGGGGGATGACAATACCTAAAACAAACTACAAATAGAAGCAGTAAGGAAGGTGGTGGCACATTCGATCATATACATCTTTCACACTACACAGACTCATTGGGGGACAGAGAACAGATAGAGAGAAGAAGGGGAGAAGAGAAGAGAAGAGAGAACAAAGAGAGTCGGGTAACGAAGAAGAACAACAAAGAGGTGGAAACAGAATGAACATCTGATTATCTGGATAAGAGCCAAGAAAAAGTAGAAGGTGAGAGCTAATACATGAAGCTTGATAGAGGTGGGAGATCACTGCAACTCCCTCATCCGATCCTTGTTTGCTTATTTTGTTCTTTATATATTGCATTGTTTCTTTGTTATTTTACTAGACTCATTATCCTGTTAGCTTAACCGTCTGATAGTTTGTTATCTTTTTGATAGTTCATTTGGTTATTTACTTGGTTTATTTCTTAAATATTTCTCTTATACTAATAAAGATGTGATTGAGGTATTTGAATATATTGAATCTTGTCATTTTCATGACGGGCTTATTTCTATTTCTTGAAAATTAATGTAGCTATTTTAGTCGACTATGCATGATTGAGTTACAGTTTTGTTCTCTTATTTGTTAATGTGGTTTTTGAGCAGAATGGATGTAATAGCATGACCAAACTTTGCATCATTTTGGTATTAAATGATGGATCGAAAGAAGTTAAATATGGAACGAGAAATTGTGGACACTTAGGTTAAGAATTAGCAATATGTTAACTTAAGTGGTAATTATTAGTCGGGTTTAATAATTAATTTGGATGATACACTTGTGGAATATGAAAGTTAGATTAGGTTGTTATCTGAACTAGTTTTAGAACCCAATTGGAAATTTTAGTAAGACAACTATCTAATCATTTCCCCTTAGTTATGCATAGGAGATTAAATTAGTGAAATTAACTCTTAAGAGATTTCCACTTTGGTTAATCTATTCGTTTTTGCTCCCAATTAATTCCGTTTACTTTTTAGTTTAATTTTGTAATTTCCTTTAAAGCCTTTTCTCAACAAATGAGGATTAAGTGTTTAGGATTATATATGTTTTATTTTTGTTCAAGATTAATTTGAGTGGACCAATTTCACCTCCGTGAGAGATGACCCTGGGTAATCAACTACAACTATCTCGTATACTTGCTAGTAGGATAGCCTAGGTATTTCTAAAACTTATTTTGGCACAACAGTGGTCATTTTTTGTTGCTAAACAATAATCTTGATCTATAGATATAAATTGTCTGATTAAAGAATTAAAGATAAATTAAAGGAGTTTAATTTATTTAATCCTAAATATGACTTAAGATTATAATTTATATCAATTGCTAACATATTTAGGGACTAAATGAGTCACACATAAAGAACAGGATGAAGAGAGAAAATATATTTTAATCAAGTTATACTTAATTGTAAAATTTGAGAAACTTTCTAATTAAATATGAGATATTTAATAAATAAGGATCAACATAAGATATTAGATCTTATTCGACGTAATTGGTATAGATCTAATTAAAGTTTAATTAAAATTAGAATTTATTTTAAATTAAATTAGTAAAATATCCAATACTTATGATAAATAAGCTTAAGCTCTAAAGAAACCGGCGGTCTTTGCCTAATCTTCTTTGTAATACAAAATTTTCTCAACTTGTTATGTGAATACCGTTATAGGTCGAACACTTATACGATTACAGTGGATGAGGAGAGTCGATTT
>JANKYF010197483.1:0-10275 GCA_029829435.1 Erythroxylum hondense | reverse complement strand
CCAAAGGCATGAGTATAATGAAAATGAAGAAGTTCATATGATTGTAGTTATGATTCAAAGGAGATGAGTAACGTGTATCAAGTAAAGGTCAATGAGAATTAAATATTATGAGAGCATACAATGCTAGAAAAGAAATGACGAGTAATTGAATTATAATATTAGAATAATCAAGTGTTCTTGATGTGTAAACCCAAGAATAAGCTAGACACATACAAATGATAAGGTTTAAATGATCAAGAGACGTGATTAAAGAAACATGCCCGGAATAGTCAAATTAAGCTTGCATTATACATTACACCTGTATATATGTGTAAATGTTTATGTGATTGTGCAATTAATAACATGTGTGCAATATGTGTATTGAATAATATTGATATATAGGATAAAATGTTCACATCCAGACGTTTTCAAATTAAGGAAGCAAATGCTAATTTGCAGCGTACTGTGAGTCAACCTAGTTGATCTCACTTTCAATGTTTGTTCTATTTTAAATTTTTGTATTGAATTACTACTGATATGATTGATGTGAATGTGTTGACTCCAGACAATAATGTCCAAGGTATTTGATGCATGAAAAAATTATTGGAAGTACTCATTGAATGTGAATTTGAATGAATAAATGATTCTCAACATAACTGTTGAATGTCGGACTTATGTCGATGACATGTGAAAGTAAATGTGTAAAGTGAAATAAAGTGACTAATTGATCTTATGTAATTTGACGCATTTCAATACATGAATACATGATAACATTAACACAATTGTGATCGGAGTGACGAGTCTGAAAGAGCATAAAGCTTGGAATATACACAAGAGTCACAGGCTCAGTTGTTAATGTGCCCGGTATCTACAAAGAATATTAGACAATATCTGAAACAAGCCCGGTATCCACAAGGGATATGGGCTAGTAAAAAGACACTCAGTCGCAATAATAACAATTGAAAGTGAGTCTCATGAGCATTGCATATGCATCTAATATGTATGGTTTAAATGGTTGAAATACATAGTTTGAATGATTTCTGAATGTGAAATATGATTTACGTGAATATGAAATGTATGTAACTCAACATGTTGAATTGATAAAGTGATGTGAATTTTGTGAGTATATGAATTGATGTGATATATGATTAAGTGAGCCATCGAAAATGGCCTACTCACTAAATTCACAAAACTCAACCCAAAATTTACAACATTTTTCAGGCTTAGAGAAGCTCTCCAGTTAAACAAATTGGAGTCTAGCCACTGCATTCAAATAAAAGATAGATATCGGGCTCAGTTCGCGTTTGCATAGATTTTTCTATTATTTTTTGTATTGAAGAATGTATCCTGCAATTATTGTACCACGTGTATCTAAATAACTTTGTTTTGTAATAACTTTCCAAATTGAAAATGTTTATAATTTAGATTGATCAACGAGTGTAATAATAATTATGATTATGATATTTATAAAAAAAGGGCCCACTTTAATTAGTGGTTTTATGAAATATGCATGTGATGCATGAAAAGTTTTTAATGGTTATGATTGACTGACTGTTCTAGCATACCACCCTCGTAGAGTATATTCTCGAATGTCGTCAGTATGTTCGGGGATATGCACTATAAGAGTGAGATGCATCATTTTTAGCAGTTGAGAATAGATCCACAGGAAAGCTACAAGACAACTTTTCGTATTCCTAATGCTTACATTAATGGATTGTCATACCATTTGGACTTACTCCATCACTATTCAAAAAATTAGGACAAAAATTTATGAGCTCGTTCTTACTAGTATCTTTATCTATATTGTCGACATCTTATTATATTCAAAGACTCATGATGCAATTCTTTTGAGATTTATCGGTAAAATATTATACCAGGTTAGGAGTTATAGCGAGAATATTTTTTCAAGATTCACATGGTCTAGCAATGAACCTTTGTTAATTCTAATTCAATAAATAGTTATATATATATAATTTTTAAAAACCTTCATAATTTAGATATTGATTTGGATTCAATTATTGATGATTTAAAAAATATCCTAATTCAATATATTGTTCGCTTGTTTCACTAAATTTAAAAATGATATAATTTAATACATTGTTGATCTGCCCCATTAAATTTAAGTTGTAATTGAATAAATAGTTGATGTTTTTCATCTCAATAGTCCCTCATTTACCGAATTTAATAAAGAAAAATGGCAATGAGGGAAAGAAAAACAAACATTGGCTGAAAAGGAACAGAACGCGCAAGTTAGCATGCAGCACATGAAGTCTACAAAGAAGCGCAAGTTAGCAAATTCCGATGCTCCATACGCCGACTGTGTTCGCGCACCCTTATCCTACGCATCCTCCTCGATCCTTTCTCTTTTCCTTGTCAAATTTTCGAAGTGTTCTGTTCATATTAAAACCTGACTCACTCGCTAACACCTTCTCGTCTTGACAATTAATTGATTGATTACAAAAGCCCCAAGAGAATCTCTCCTCATGTAGTAGTAGTCTTCCAAAATCTAGGGTTTCTCTACTTAGGGTTGTTATCTGTGCGATATCAACAACAATAGCTTAATGGACCACCGGAGCCAAGCCAAGGACTCCCTCTCCTTCTCTTCTCTCTTCAATCTTGAGGTTCGTCAACATCGGTTTTTGCCCTTCTCTACTGGGTTCGTCTTTTTTTTCCTATTACTGTCTATCTTTTCGTTGTTGGATAGGATTCTGTCATTTTGGTCCAAATTTTTTAGTTCTTTTTGGTATAATGGCTGTATTTTATTTTATTTTCTCGTTTATTAATTTCAAGAATTTGGATCTTAATTATGCCTTCTTTCTTATTTCCTTTTGTAATTTATGTGTTCTTGTGTTTAGTCTTTGATGAACTTCAAACTTCCACAACCAGATGATGATTTTGATTATTATGGGAATAGTAGTCAGGATGAGAGCAGAGGTAGTCAAGGTACCTGCTTGTCTTTTCTTTATCAAATCCTTTTCTTTTGAAGTTGTGATGCCGCATTCTTCTTTACCTGTAGAACATAGGTTCTTGGAGGTGGATTTTGCTGCTGACTTGCTAAGCAGTGTTACTTATTCTTTTGGTGCATTTTTGTGCACTTTGGTTGGCTATATGTAGGTGGAGCGATGACAAATTGTAGCAATGGGAAGATGTCAGAGAGAGAATTGAATTTGTCTAATCGAAAGAGGTGGTCTAACAATAGTGACGGAGAGGAGGAAGAAGGATACCACAGGACACACATGACAGAAGAGCGATATCGTTCGATGCTTGGAGAGCATATTCAGAAATACAAAAGGAGGTATAAGGATACTTCATCAAGTCCTGCACCTCCACTTCGAATGGGAGGCCATGGTTCCAAGAGCATGTTGGGCAGTTTCAAGACCAGGAAATTGGGATATGAGCGGAGAGGAAGTGTATATGATGCGGAGACCACATCTGAGTGGCTTAATGAAAGTACTTCACAAAAGTGTGGAGATTATCTTGAACCAGATTTTCCGACAAAGTACCTTGATGACCATAGACCATTATGTAGTTTATTTTTCATTCTTTATTAGGTTAATTTCTTGCTGTTTCAATACATCTTTTCTTATGTGCTGTAAAATATTTTGCAGAATATTCTACGAACCTGCTTATTTAGATATTGGGGAAGGTGTCACTTATAGGATACCTCCCCCTTATGAAAAGCTGGCATCATCGTTGAACTTGCCAAGCTCATCAGCCATCAAAGTGGAGGAGTTATACTTGAAGGGTACACTAGATTTGGGGTCCTTGGCAAAAATGATAACCAACGATAAAAGGATTGGACCAAGAAGCCTAGTGGGGATGGGAGAGTCTCGCCCCCACTATGAATCACTCCAGGCAAGATTAAAGGCACTGGCAGCATCTAATTCATCTCAGAAATTCAGCCTTATTATCTCTGATGATGCATTAAATTCTTCTATTCCGGAAGGTGCGGCTGGAAATATACAGCGGTCTATTTTGTCAGAGGGTGGTGTATTGCAGGTTTACTATGTAAAGGTTTTGGAGAAAGGAGACACTTATGAGGTATGTGTTTGCTTTGGAAAGTGGTATTTGGTGGAAGTAGGTTTCTTTTCTTATAATATAAGACTGGAGCTGATTACTTTACTCTTCCTTGTTTCGCATCTCTTAGATAATTGAACGGAGCTTACCCAAGAAGCCAAAAGTAAAGAAAGATCCTTCTTTCATTGAAAGGGAGGAGATGGAGAAGATTGGTAAGGCCTGGGTGAATATTGTAAGGAGAGACATACCAAAGCATCATAGGATCTTCGCCAATTTTCATCGCAGGCAGCTTATAGATGCAAAGAGATTTGCAGAAACCTGTCAAAGAGAGGCATGTTTACGTTACTCAATCTTGAGTTTTATGTAATATTAGACTCCGAGGTGTTCTTTTAATTGTTAGTTTGTAATTCCAGGTAAAGTTGAAGGTTAGTAGGTCGCTCAAGTTGATGAGGGGTGCTGCCATCCGTACAAGAAGATTGGCGAGAGATATGCAGCTTTTTTGGAAAAGAGTGGATAAGGAGATGGTACATCTCTTAGTCTTATTGCTTAATATAAAATGTTGTTTCACATCATCATCATGGACCATCAGAGTTTTAAGGATTTCATTATTGTTGTCAAAATGCTGATTGTAATTTAGCTTTTAGCACATCAGCAAAAGTACCGCCTTTCAACGGCCATTGCTGTTGTAATTTTGGAGATCATTTGTATGGCAATGAAAAGCACTTGTTGATATGATGACAGGCTTTAGATTGATATGTCGTATTAATTGGAAGAGCGCCAGGTCCTAGGTTTTGTAAATAAGTCATAATTCCAGAAATTCTTTGTCCTATTCCTTGGATTCATAATATTATGGTGAATAACTCTTTCAATGATAGTGAAATATGAGATGGCATGTGAAAAGGAAAACTAAAACTTCATCTGAGACCGCATTTGTAACACTAAGCAGAATAATAAATATTTGTCCAAATTCCATGATATCAAATTTGAAATTACAACTGACGTAACCTTGCCTTGATTTAATTCTCAATTAATTGAAAAATTGAGTGGTCAATATATTTGTATTTAAGATGTTCATACATCCAATTCTTGCAGGCAGAAATGAGGAAGAGGGAGGAAAAAGAAGCTGCAGAAGCTTTGAAGCGAGAACAAGAACTTCGGGAGGCAAAGAGACAGCAGCAAAGACTAAATTTTTTGATACAACAAACAGAGCTTTATAGTCACTTCATGCAAAACAAACCAAATTCACAGCCTTCTGAAGTTCTGTCTGTGGGAGAGGAGAAATTAAGTGATCAGGAAAAGCATTTTAGTACTGAAGCTCATCCCGATGAGGAAGTAGACCCAGAGGAGGCCGAGCTAAGAAAAGAGGCTCTGAGAGCTGCTCAAGATGCAGTCTCTAAGCAGAAAAAATTAACCAGTGCTTTTGATGATGAGTGTTCAAGGCTACGTGAGGCTGCTGATGCTGACGGACTTTCAGTTGATGTCTCAGTTCCTGGATCTAGTAACATTGATCTGCACAACCCGTATGTCTTTTATTTTATTTTAGCTTTTCTGCAGATAAAGCAGAAGGTTTCAAAGAGTTCCTTTTCCTTTTTAAGCTAGCTGTTAATAGCAGCTTCTTTTCTTCTTCCTTTTTGCAGCTCCACCATGCCTGTTACATCAACCGTGCAGACACCAGATTTGTTTAAAGGGAGCCTGAAGGAATACCAGTTGAAGGGGCTTCAGTGGCTCGTTAATTGTTATGAGCAGGTTATTGGGCAGTTTCTGCTTAAAGTGCTTGAAATCCTTATTATTTCTCATTTACTGTTCCTTGTGCTCTTTCAGGGTTTAAATGGCATACTTGCTGATGAAATGGGCCTTGGCAAGACTATTCAAGCCATGGCATTCCTTGCTCATTTGGCTGAGGTAATTATCCTAGTTATTATTGTTTGAAAATTTATTTAAATACTCCTGCTCGTATTAGTTTTAATAAATGGTTGTCTCAGGAGAAAAATATATGGGGACCTTTTCTAGTTGTTGCACCTGCTTCAGTCTTGAATAACTGGTCTGATGAAATTAATCGTTTCTGCCCTGATCTGAAAACTCTTCCATACTGGGGTGGAATTCATGAGCGCACGATACTTAGGAAAAACATCAATCCAAAGCGCCTATATCGCAGGTACATGCTTGCAACAAAACTTTGATGCTTTCTTAAATTTCCGAATGTGTGAATATTTTTCACATTTGTGCTACCGTTCATTGCTATGATGATTAGTATGGTTGATATGTTGAAGAGAAAAGAGGTTAAATAATGCTGTTAGTTGCCATGTTTCATTATTATCAGTGTCTTTATGGTTCCTCTGTAATAGTTGCTGCAAAGGAATGGAGGTTTGATTTATTGACATATGTGTGAAACTTTACCGGAATTTGAGTGGGAGAGGTCATGTGGAACATTATTATTTCCACAAGGGACAATTAAGAGATAGCAAAATTCTTCTTCTGCTGTCCTGAAATCAAGTAGAACTGTGAGTATTGGATGGTTTTCTGATGCTGCAAAGGCTGTGTGCAATTTAATTGTTCACTTCCTTAGGATTGACGTCTTCCTTTGTAGTCATGTCACCTTTTGTTGAATGCAGTTTGAAGTAAAATTGTTCTGTTTGGTTAAAAGGAAACTAAATATAAAAGAAGCATCAAATTTTGACAAGAATCATTGGCTCACTGACTGCTTCTGACATATGATGAGTGCTGAGTATTTTTGTATTGATAACTTTCTAAAGGTGGCGTTTCCTGTTGCCATTTGAAAGACTGTGGATGTTCTCAGAAGTGCCGTGATGGTTTTACTTCTTGATACTGTCAATATTCCATAACTTTATGTTCTGTGTTTGAGTAATCCACTATTTACATATTTTCTTGTATTGTAATTTTGTTTCCAGGGAGGCTGGATTTCACATTTTGATCACCAGCTACCAACTGCTAGTGAGCGATGAGAAGTACTTTCGACGTGTCAAATGGCAATATATGGTGTTAGATGAAGCCCAAGCTATTAAAAGTTCTAGCAGGTTTTGATTCTGTCCTCAAGTTTCTGAATTTTGTATGTATTTCTATTCATTAATTTTTTAAAGCAGAGGTAACAATCACAATCAGCAGTACAAATTACTTTTTATGGTCTTGCCTAAGCTTACCTCCCTTTGTGATTTGATGGCTTTTGGCTTATAATTTTCTTTCCTGAAATATGATAAATGTTAATTAAAAAAGTGATCTTACATGCATGTTAAGAACAGGTGATGCTTTAAAAAATTAGCATTTTCACGTGAATCTGAAAATAGTAATTGTCTGTTGAAATATGTATTCACATTTTGGTCCAATGGATGCCTTTTTTCAGTATAAGATGGAAGACGCTGCTCAGTTTCAATTGTCGTAACCGCTTGCTCCTTACGGGTACCCCAATCCAAAATAACATGGCAGAATTGTGGGCCCTTCTGCATTTCATAATGCCGACATTGTTTGACAGCCATGAACAGTTCAATGAATGGTTTTCTAAAGGGTATATATCCACTCCTTTGATGAGATACTCTTTTTTGGATATTTCAGAGGTAGAGTTAACATTTCTCATTGTATTGCCAGAATTGAAAATCATGCAGAACATGGGGGTACTTTGAATGAGCATCAGCTTAACAGATTGGTGAGTGTTTTATCGCTCTTTCTATTAGATTGTTGGTTGCAGCGATTTATATGTTTAAGATTATGTTGGCTTAAGAAATATGATAAAAGGTATGAGATTATCATGAACAAAAAAAATTATCAAGTATACAGTGTTATACGTGAATCTTGATTTGGGCCCTAATAATACATGTTGAATTTTGTTCTCAGTAATTGGTTATCTTTCATGCTGAGTTATTGGATGTTTTATAAATGATGTTTTGTTCTTTCTTGTATCTTTTTGGTCTTTGGCATATTGAAATTTTCACATTGTAATTGAGGCCATATAGGGTCAATTCCCAGCGTAGAGAGTATTGCTTGTTACATAAGATAATTCCAGAATTGGAAAGACTAAACTTTCCTGATACATATTGAAACTTATACGAAGCAAATTGAAAGAAAAATATAAAAAAAGTTGTATGACACAATTGTTTGATGAAGGAAAAGTTTGATGTATTCACATTTGTGATGACTTTCTTTTCTTCTCTCTCTATTATGGGGAACTGTGGGTTGATACATTCATATCTGCATATTGTTATTTCTTAGAAACTTACATATGACTCTTACAAGACAGCAAACAGGTGAAGAGATTATGCATTTCAAAGATGAATCTCTGTTTACTATTTTAGGCTATTATCATTTCATACATTTTGAGACGTCATCTTTGATGTAGGACAAATAGAATATATAGTAACTAGTAGTAAAAAATCACAAAATTAGGAAATATGGCTGATATTAGGCTACCAGAATATTAAGTTTAAAGGTTGAATTTTAGCTAGGAATGCTGAAATTTCAGATTTTGTATAGCTAGAATTTTAAGGTTCAATTTCTGGAAATTTAGGCTTAGGATTTCAGGTTTTAATATGCTAGAAGTTAGGTTTGGTTTGCTAGAATTTAGTGAGCAACTGTAACAATGGATAGTAGGAAACTAAGAATCACTTTTAAGGTCTACGAATCCCTCTTAAAAGAAAACATCTCACCTTTTAGTTAAAAATTTAAGTTTGTAGGAAAATTTCGTATCGCTTGTTTTTGAAGGGCTGAATATACACATATTTATAGAGAAATTTTTAGAGCCCTTATTCTAGTAGGAAAAGATTCCTAACAAATTTAAATCCTATTATAAGTCCTAAACAATTAGGATAATATATCAAAAATAATATATTTAACTTATTCCTATCTAATAAGGAACCCATCATAATCTAAATTTCGGCCCTTATCTTTGATGTCAGCTCAATTCCCAATCCTCATCCTACCAAATTAAAGCTTATGGTTGACTAATCTTTCCTCTTTTATTTCTTTTATAATCTCTAAGTTCTTTGCATCAATTTTATTTCATGTTAGTTCACTGTGTTATGAGATATGTTTTGGACACTGTTATTGAGAATCTACACTATCGTAGTCAATTTGTTAAGATTCAGTTGAAGTAATTGCAATTAGGCCTGCAAATACTGTCTTGTCCTAACTATGTGATTTTTGCAAACTCCTCTAGAGGGTTATATATAGAACCTTGTCCAGTTTAATGCAGCATGAAGCTTCAATTGGAAATGTCTATTCAATTTGTGATCAATAAATAAATGATATAAATGTGTTGAGCCATGTCTTCTTTTTATGTATCCGATATATTGTTTTATGTTGTCACTTTATTCAAGTTGTGGTTAAGATCACGATTTATATTACACTAGACACTAAATTTAGGTTTACTATTTGATTTGGTTTTACATAGGTGATTTAAGTTTGATTCTCTACATTGAATCTGATAAGTTTCTAAAAGCCAACCTGTATAACCAACCAAATTATTCCTATTTAGTTATAGATTGGTTGTTCCAACCATATATTTTGAAATTCTGCTGGATGTTTCTTTTTTCTTATCTTATTCAAATGTTGCATGTTTTCTTTTGGTAGCATGCCATTCTAAAGCCTTTCATGCTCCGACGAGTTAAAAAAGATGTGATTTCTGAGCTTACTAGAAAAACAGAGGTTACAGTGCATTGCAAGTTGAGTTCTCGGCAGCAAGCCTTCTATCAAGCCATTAAGAACAAGATTTCTCTATCTGAATTATTTGACAGCAGCCGGGGGCATCTTAATGAGAAGAAAATTATGAATCTGATGAACATAGTTATTCAGCTCAGGAAGGTAGGAAATCTTTTGAAGCTTTTCTGGATTCATATTGCTAATTTTTTTCTTTTCTTTTTTTAATAAATGTGATATATTCCTAATGTCTTGTTTGGTACCTAGTAATAAAGAGATTTTTTTCTTTTCTTTTTTTAATAAATGTGATGTATTCCTAAGGTCTTGTTTGGTAACCAGTAATAAAGAGGTGGGAATAGGAAACTTGCATTCCTAATTTTTAATTATTTGGTTATCCGTAATAGATAAAATACAGATTGACAAAATTGGAATGAATCTTAAATAATCCTGGAGTTCTATTCCTAAGGTGGGTGTGGGTATATGCTAGAATTAAAAATCAGGAATAAAAGATAAAATATATTATTAGAATATTATCAAGTTATTATCAAAATATTATCAAGATATTGATTCTTATCATAATATTATCTTCAAAATTATTTTTTATATTAATTTCTTTAATAATTATTTTATTTTGTT
>JANKYF010197319.1:0-10302 GCA_029829435.1 Erythroxylum hondense | reverse complement strand
TTATCCTTTAGGAGTAACCACTTTTGAGATTTAGCCTTTTTCTTAATTGATTATAACCATATTGATAGCCTTTACACTATTTTTCTTAAAAAACTTTTATTATTTTTACACCTTGACGGAATTTTCCTTTACTTGATTTCTTGGAACTTAGGTTATAATGAGAATGTTAAAGAAAAGGTCTAGTATTTCTATGGAATTTATTGAATGTAAAATTTGTTTCTTTTCGAGTGCTTTAGTTGTTTAATTTTATGTTCTGTCTAAAGTTGCTCGAAAAGGTTCAAAACCTGGAAATTAAGTATTGTAAGCATATTAAAGAAGAGAGATGAAAAGTTATGATATTAGTTAGAGAGTGAGAAGGATTAATATTGTAACAATGATGTTGTGAAGAACCAGGTTCTATTTAATATTGTTTATGTGAATTTCCTTTAATTTCTTTACATTTTTTATTTATCCCTACCATACCTTTACCTAAGCAGCATTACATCCTATTTAAAACACTTTTCGATTTTTATTTCTAGTTTACTTATAAGTGGTGGAGATGTGATTTTATTGTAAGTCTATGGTTGAAAAGCCTTTTATGTAATGATTTGAGAGTTTATATGTTTTCCACCCTAAACAATTTGAGTGCTATGAATGAATTCTTTATAAGGGTGTGGAATTTGTGCTTTTGATTTCAAAAAGATTATCAGTATAGTTACTAATGATATTGACTTATCAAAGTTAGTTTTAGGATAACTTATATCTAATTGTATGTTAATTTGATTAATATGATATGATGATTTAGGGTATGGATGGATAGGTTAAGGTTAATAAAGGATGGATGTTTTTAAGAATGATGATTTGGATTATGATTTACTTGAGGACAAGAGAAAGCTTAAGTATATTTATGTTTGATAAACGATTGTTATGTTATGTTTTTATGCCTATATTAAATGTGTATTGCTTGTAAGATTTTTTCATTATTTTTATATTTATTTTGCTTCAAGTATATTTTCAAGTCTCAATTGGCTTTGTCGAATATTAGCAGAGAAGAATAAATTTCTTTCACATCTAACTTAGGTTACAACCTTAGTTTATATATACAATTTTCTAACCTAAATATAGTAACAAACTCCATAAAGTATAAGGAAAACTGTATCTTATTCTAATCCCCAGAAATCAGGGATTTATATGATCTCTATAACTATACAATATTTCTAAATAATACTACATAATCCGACACTCCCCCTCAAGCTAGTGAGTGGATTTCTTCCATCCTAAGCTTGCCAATAATATCTTGAAACACTATGCTTGTCAGTCTTTTTGTAAGAACGTCTGCCAACTGATCCTTGGTTGACACAAATGGAGTGCATATGAAGCCACTGTCCAGTGTTTCCTTGATAAAGTGCCTATCAACTTCAATATGCTTTGTTTGATCATGTTGAATAGGGTTTCAACACTGATGGTTGATTTGTTATCATAGTACAGCCTCATGGGTGCTCCCCATTTTATTCTTAAGTCATCTAGGATTATTTTCAGCCAATGTAAATCACATATTCCTAATGCCATAGATCTGAATTCTGACTCTGCACTTGATCTTGCTACTATATTCTACTTCTTACTTCTCCATTTTACTAGATTACCACCTAGGAGTGTATAGTAACTACATGTTGATCTCCGATCGACCAAATACCCTACATAATCTGTATTGGTATAAGCCTCTAATGTCATACTTGTGACTATTTATCGCTTAAATAGAATTCCTCTTCCCTAGCTGCCTTTCAAGTATTATAATATCCTATTTACTGCCTTGAGATGCAATTCTTTGGGATTGTGCAGGAATTGACTAATCGTGCTCACTGCAAATGCCATATCTGGTCTTGTGAGTGCCAAATATATCAACCTCCTAACAAGCTTCTGATATGATCCTTTACCATAGGATCTTCTAGAGCATCACATAATCCACAATTGAATTCAATCGATGTCTCCATTGGTTTAAAACCTAACTTTCCTGTTTCTTTCAATACGTCGAATACATACTTTTGTTGAGAAATGAAAATCCCTTGCTTTGAGTGAGCTATTTCAATGCCTAGGAAGTACTTTAACTTTCCTAGCTCTTTGATATCAAATCCCTTGAAGAAACATTGCTTCAATTTTTTATCTCTTCTACATCATTACATGTCACAATGATATCATCTACATAAACTAGCAATGTTGTGGCTCTCCCAAAATTTGAGTGTCTAACGAATAAAGTATGTTCTCCTTGACTCTACATATATCCTAATGAAATCATCACCTTACCAAACCTCCCAAACCAAGCTTATGGTGATTGTTTAAGCCCATAAAGGGCTTTCTTCAGCTTGCATTCCATTCCCTCTTCATAGCATCCTCCCATTTTCTGTCTCCTAATGCCTTAATTAGATTTCTCAGTGTCAGAATTATATGGAGATTGGCTAGGAAACCTTTATTTTTTGGGATAGATTATGATAAGACATGAAAAAAGATAGTGGATGTTTTGTGCAGGTTCTTATTCCTTTTCTAAATGCAATTAGTAGGTGTTCAGTACTTGTTTTTCCTTATTCGTCTGCTAGTTCAAATTGCTCAACACTTGGCTCACCACATGGTGTGACATTGCCAGTTTGTTTGAGAGTGATTTTTGGAATTTGGACAAAAACACGAACGGGATATCATACTTGTGCTGGTCGAGAGACTAGTATCTTCCTCATAGAATAAACTTGCAGTGGCTGCATATTATCTTAATTTCCCATATCTTTCATCATTTCAATAGATGTAGCTGACTTAATTGAGGGAGAAGTGGATTCAAGCATAGTTATGGGTACAAGCTAAACAGAGCTAGGATCAAGAAGAAACATATCATTTGTTTTATCTTCACTCAAAGTCTCCCCCTGAAGATAAGTGTGTTGAAAAAAGGTTCATTTTCAACAAAAGTAACATCAGCTGAGACAAAACAATTTTTAGAAGGTTGATGAAAGCATTTATAACCCTTTTGTGTGGAGGAATATCTAATAAAAATGCATCGAAGTGCACATAGATCTAATTTGCTGCTATTGTGAGAATGAACACGAACAAACACAACACAACCAAAGATTCGAGGTATATGGTTGTTTGAAATACAAAAATTTGGGAAACAATTTGTGAGAATATCAATTAGACTTTTGAACCCAAGGATACATATTGGAAGACAGTTTATAAGATGGGCAACAGTTAATATGACTTCACCCTAGTATTGTTTGGGAACGTTTTTGTGAAACAGTAATGCTTTAGTGATCTCTAGGAGATTTCCATTTTTTCTCTCAACTACACTGTTTTGTTGTGGGGTGGTAATATATGAGAACTCATGAATAATTCCTATTTTTGAAAAATGGATAAAGGGTTTTATTGAAATAGTCTTTGGCATTGTCTGATCGTAATCTCTTAATTTTTACATCAAACTGAGTATTGATCATGTTGTAGAAATAAGGAAAAATAATACTAACATCAATTTTATTTTTCAAGAGGTAAAGCCATATGACTCAGGTACAATCATCAATAAATGAAACAAACCGCCTAACACCCAAAACATTTGGGATAGTATAATGTCCCCAAATATCACTATGAATGAGAGAAAAAGGAATAAAGGTTTTTTTTACTTATTGGAAAGTAAGCATGCTTGTGCTTTGCGAGTTCACAATCATCACAATGAAAAATTTTAAATGCAAGACCTTTAAATAAAGAAGGAAACATCAACTTGAGAATTCTAAAAGATAGGTAACTTAAACGACAATGATGAAGCGAAATTTTATCTTGGTTTGACATGACAGATTTGTAAAAAAAGGATGTAGATAAGGGTTTTCCAACTTCTGACATACCGTATTGTTTTTCTAGGAAACAGAGACTGTCTCTCTAACTAGCACATCCAATCATCTTCTTTGTGCCTAGCTCCTAAAAGGCACAATGTGAAGGAAAAAAGATTATGCTACAATTTGAATTTGTAGTTAATTTTTGAATGGAAATAAGGCTTACACATAACTTTGGAATCATGGAGAACATTTTTTAGTGTAAGGTCCTTGTTTATGTATATATTCCCTTGGCTAGCTACAGTGGTGATGGATCCATTAGTTATTGTGATCTTTCTATGGCTACAGCTAGAGTTATAAGAGATAAAATGTTTGGAGGAACAAGTCATATGGTCAGTTGCTCCGGAATCAATCACCCACATGGAAGGAGAATTTCTTTCTGAGACATTAGTATTAGAGGAAGAAGAAATACCTGAAAATGCTAATGAACAAGTACCTGTTGAGGTTGGCTTCTCAAAGGACTCTACTAAGGTTTTTAGTTTCTCAATTTCTTCGATGTTAAACTCAGGGACATATTTTTTGGAATTTTCTTCATTAATTGACAAAGTGCTCACCATATATACCTGACTTTAGTTGTTCCCACTTCGAATGGGTTTGCCATGAAGTTTCCAGCATTTCTCTATGGTGTGCTAATGTTTTTTGTAGTATGTTCAGAATAGGGATTCTCGGTTAAATGGTTTGGATGGGTCTCCTCTAGTAACTAATGTAGGATTGTTTGCCTTTTTCAATTCCGTGGCCTTGGTAATGAGTGCATAACCATCTCCTCCTTGAGGTTCAAGCATAACATTTCGACATCTCTCTTTCTCGCATATAATGGAGATTGTCTCATTTAAAGATGACAGATCTAGTTTTTCTAAAATCTACACCCTTACAGCATCAAATTGCACTTTTAATCCTGCCAAAAAATCATAAATATGATTCTTTTCCACAAAATGCTTTAGAATTGCTGCATCTTCACTACAACACATTTGTATGCATTGATAATGATCCGTCTCTTGCCAAAAGCCTTGTAAGAGACTCAAATATTTAATAACAGTCTGAGTCTCCTATTTAGTTGTTGAAACTTTCGTCTTAATCTCGTAAATATGTGAAGCATAATTAACCTTGGAATATGTCTGCCAAATAGCTTCCCAAATCTACTTGGTAGTTCTGAGGAATATTCATCATCATCATACCCCAAAGTCTCGGAATGAAGCAGGGTCTGAGGAGGTTTGATAGTTCGTAGCCTTACCCCTACATAGTAGAGAGGCTGTTTCTGGTGGACCCACATGCAGATGTGACAGGATAATAATGAATGAATGAAAAAAATTCAATTCTTACACACCTATAAAGACTTATCTTCTCGTTGCTAATTGCGCTAGAAATCTGCACTGAGCGATCCTAAGGATATGACAATCCTGTAGTTTCCTACATCCATTGCAGTAATCTTCCCTCCTACACCTAAAAAAACCTCCTATGTGGTAAGGGTGAGGCGTGAGGACTCTAAATTATGTTGTTTACCCTTATTCTATCCCGCTAGACTTTCCTAATTCTAGCCACTACCTCAATAAGGGCCAACTCTGACATATCTTTCTTTATTACTTCCGTCCAGGTCTTGCAAGGCCTCCCTTTTCTCCTCCTGCAGCCACTAAGGTCTATGTGCTCACAGCATCGCACCAGAGTATTTAAGGGCATCCTGGACACATGCCCAAACTACCTTAGTCTTTTCTCCCTTAACTTGTCAGGAATACTAGCCACCTATACTCTGTCTTTCACTGCTTTATTCTGTGCCTTATCTCTTTTGGTAATGTCACATATCCACCTAAGCATACGCATTTCTGTTACCAACAACTTTCGCATATGCCTATGCTTAGTACGCCAACACTCTGCACCATATAACATGGTTGGCCAAATCACCATTCTATAGAACTTACCTTTGAGTTTTAAAGGGGCCTTCTTATCACATAAAACACCTGATGCACTCTGCCATTTGACTCACCCAGATCAAATTTGATGTACTATATATCATTATCGATACTACCATCTCTTTAAATGATAGATTTGAGGTATTTAAAACTCGATTTGTGTGGTATGATGTCATTACCTATTGCTACCTCTACCTTGTATACCATCTGGCTATCCGAAAGGTTGTATTCTAAATACTCCATCTTGGACCTGCTCGTTCTGAAACCTTTCAATTTTAACGCTTTTCTCCAATGTTCTAACTTGGCATTGACCCCCTTCTTGGTCTCATCCACCAGGACAATATCATCAGTAAATAACATACACCAAGGTACCTCTCTTTGAATTTTTTGGTGAGTTCATTTAACACTAAAGTGAACAAAAAAGGGCTTAAGGCTGAGCCTTAGTGTAGTCCAACACCAATAGAGAATGCTTCCATGTCGCCTCTTATCGTCCTTATGCTAGTCAATGCTCCTTCATACATATCCCTAATCACTCTGATATAAGTCCTAGGAATGCACTTTGCCTCCAAACACGTCCATATGAGTTCTCTCGGAACCCTATCATAAGCCTTCTCCAAATCTACAAAAACTATATGCAAATATCGTCTTCATTCCTTGTAGCATTCCATCAATCTCCAAAGTAGATGTATTGCTTCTATCATGGACCTACTAGACATAAATCCAAATTGGTTGTCCGATATAGAAGTAGCTCTCCATATTCTCCTTTCAATTACCTTCTCCCATAGCTTCATAGTATGACTTAATAATTTGATGCCTAGATAGTTATGACATGGTTGGATGTCTCCTTTCGCCTTGTATAAGGAGATTAACCTACTAAATCTCCATTCATCTGGCATCTTGGCTGACTCGAGGATCACATTAAAGAGCTGGACTAACTACTCACTACTGACAACTCCTAATCACTTCCATACCTCCATAGGGATCTCATCCGACCCTATGGCCCATTTGCTCCCCATCCTACTCAAAAATTTTGTAATTTCTACCACCTCCTTTTGATGGCTTGGGCCTCTATGGGTACCTGTCCTGCTTCATCACGGATACAGCAAACTTGGTTGAAATCTAGTTCTTGCTATCTTAAAAATTCTTTGTGCTTCTTTGACCGTATCTAAATCCCTATAAATATTCTTGTAAGCTTCTCCTTTAGCCACTGAGGTAATCTTCTTTGCCTTCTGTTTTTCCAATATATACCTTAATCTATTAGTGACCCACTCCTCCTCTGTTGCACTTGCCAACAAAGCTTTAAAAGCTCTCTTTTTTGCCTTTACTGTCCCCTGGACCTCGTTTGATCACCATTAGGTCTCCATCTGCCCCCTCCGCTATCTTTTAGAAACCCCAAGGAGTTTTGTAGTGGTCTCTCTAACTACGAGAACTACTCCTTGCCACATCCGATTCGCATCCCCACTCATATCCCATGTTGTATTAAACTGAACCTGAGTCCTAAAATGTTCCATCATGTCCCCTTATAGTCTCCACCATCTGATTTTGTGAAATTGCTTGGTGAATTGTTGTGTCCTCCATCCCTTAATACCTAGATCCAAAACTAACAATTTATGTTGGATTGATAGGTATGAGGTTGGAAGTACTTTGTAATCCTCGCACCATTATCTGACTCGTGTCCTAACAAGGAGATAATCAATTTGTGTCTTGGTTGTGTGACTACGAAATGTCACCAAGTGCGTTTCATTTTTCTTAAAACATGAATTTACTATTACTAACTCAAACGAATATACAGGCACTCAATACATGTGTCACTAATCTCTGACAGCATCAAGTTCCATAACCATGACATTACCATGGAGTCTTGTTCATCCCACGTTGCAAATTTGGGATCATCCTTTGAAGGACTTGTGCCCATTAAATGGCTCAATTTCCCTCTTCCCATTAGGAATGTGTGGACCAATTGTGACCACTTCAAATAATTCTTCCCATTCAATTGGTATGCAGCTTGAATATTCTGCAAATCTCTATTTATAGTAGCAGTAGTAGTCTTCAATGCAGGGCTGGTGATTTCAACAGAACTTCTGAGTGATTCAGACATGATTGATTGAGTAAGACTAAGGATAAGAACAGTAAAAGGAACAAGAAAAGGAACAGGGAAATATGAAAGAGAAAGCTAGGACAATGAGAGGAACAGTGGAGATGGATCTTAGTTTCTATGACTAAAACAAAAAAAAAATAGAGTTTTAGTAAGAAAGAGCTAACAGCTCTAATACCATGTCGAATAGCAAAGAAGAATAAATTTCTTTCACAACTAACTTAGGTTACAACCTTAGTTTATATATACTTGTGTAGCGTAAATATTGTAACAAACTCCCTAAAGTATAGGGAAATCTGTATCTTATTCTAATCCCAACAAATTAGGATTTATATGATCTCTGTAACTATACAATATTTCCAAATAATACTACATAATCCAACAGTCTTTATAGATCAAAAGGAGAAGAATTCAAAGGAAATCATGAAATAAAATAAAAGAATTAGAGTTGTTTTGGATTCACATGCTCTTGTGAAGATGTACACCCTTGTGTGAGTAACATACACTATTATGTAAAGCGACCATATAAGAGATTGTAAATGTGTAAAGCTTTAAAGATGTTATTTTTTCCCATTAAAGATACACACTCATGTGAGTACCATACACAACTGTATCCATTACCTATGTAAGCTTTTATAAATGTGTAAAATCATGATTTTAAAGATTTTTTAAGATACATGGTCACTTACATGATCGTATGGCTAACCGTCCATAATCCAAAAATCTAGTTTCGTAATATAAAAGGCAATTATGATGTAAGATAGAAGTGAAGTAGTTATAGTCAAAAGTTTCAGCCAAAGTTAGAGTTAGAGACACAATTCTAAAGCTAAGATGAGAAAAAACATGAAGATACTACAAAAGATCTCATAGATAATAACCTTTCATCAAGGATTTAAGGGATTTCATTAAAGAGAATGGGGATATACACATCTATAGATTTTTTTCTTTTTAAATCTTCTTATGAAATCTTCAATTTTATCTTATTTTCTTTGTTTAGGAACTATGTTGTTTAGTGCCTAGGTAAGATGAGCCCTAAGTTGGGAAGCATAATATGATTTAATTCTTCATTTAATGTAATTTAATTTAATAATTCATTAATATTCAATTTTATGTTTATATTCTTGAATTAATATGTCTAGGATATCAGTTAAACATATAATTTCATATGATTGAGATTGAGAAATTCTCTTATATGAATAGATCTACCATAATTGGAAAGAGTTGCATACAAAGCTATAGATAGGCCAACATGAATGCTCTAGATTAGTGTCAAACCTAATAGAGTGTAACATTCCGTCACCGATGGGATGGGTATAGTGGTAATTTGGAGTGGATTAGGCTTATGCATTCACATTCGACATGCACATTTATTATTTAGCCTCTATATTTATAGATAAATGATCATTGTTGCACAAGCATATGTGTGTACATGCATATATGACATATTCCCGGTATATTTGTGTATTTTGGAAACTTTGTGATAATTGTGTAGATTGTGCTTTGAAAATTGAATTGGAGTGAAAAATGAGATCTAGGGGTTTGAAATATGGAATTAGAGTGTATGATCATGTGTTGCATATTTATGAAGATTTTTAGAAATTTTTCTGGAATTTTTTGAGTAATAGGTCCGGACCAGAAAAATGGCAAATGGTTGATAAATTGGATTTCCGGTTCCGAAAATGACTGACCATTGGCACGAAAAAATTAGAGTCATGCTTTTAGGATTTATTGCTTAGAGCCATTAGAAATTGGGAGAAAACTAGAATAAGAATTGGATTTAGGCTTTATGGATTGGGCAAGTGACCTAAGTCACTTGCCAAACATGCCTTAAACCTATTATGAGTTAGATTTAAACCCTATATGGATGACTTGCACGATGCTTTCTCCCTTTTGAAAGAAAAATTGGCTTTTCTCTTTCTCTTCTTCTTCTCCTTCTTCGTGGATCTCCTTCCTGGCTCTTTTTTCCCATTTTTCTTGCTTAATTGCTCCCTTCTTCACCTATTAATCTATCCCTTAAGCCTTGTGATGGTGAAGATGATGATTGATGTTGGTTTGAGTGTTAACCGTGGGTGTTGTTAGAGTTGGAAGGGTTGGAGATTTTTGAAGAATTCCAAGGTTAAACCAAGTAAGTTCTTGTTCTTCTTGCTTTAGATAGTTTGATTTGTGGATTAATTGGAGTTTTTGATGGTTGAGATATGTATAGGTTTCGGATGATATGAATTCTTGAATTATCTTGTCTTTGTATTTGGGAGTTGAGGGAAAATTGATTTTTATTGGTTTAGAAGTTGATGGATGAGTTTTAGAGTACATTGAAGTTGATTTGAAGTGTTTTGAACTAAATTAGAGGGATTAAAATTTGACAGAACGCTCGAAATCTGGGTTTCGGGCGTGTTTCTGGGATTACACGTCGCGACGTGCGATTTTCTTCTCGCCACGCCGCAACGAGTGCGAAGACGCACGCCGCGGC
>JANKYF010197264.1:0-10308 GCA_029829435.1 Erythroxylum hondense | reverse complement strand
GTTTCGGATGAGATTTATGATTTGTATGAAAGATGATTAAAGTGTGTAAGATGTAAGAAATGAGAAAAAGAAAGAAAGAAAAAGAAAAAAAATTATACCGGATTTCGAATGTCTTAGTGGTTCCAACGCGAGCATGTTTCTCTATTCTATGTCCCGGATGTCGGATCCGCTTTGTTAAGTTTTTGTTCCGTTTTCGATTCGATGCGATTTCGCTTCGCTACTTTTGTTTCGACTCACTCTCAATTTTGTTGTCCGTAATTTGGTATCCGATTCTCCGCTTCGCTTCGTTTTGCTTCGATACCTTTGTTATTTGATTCTTTGTTTCCGCATTTCGTTATTCGATTTGCCTTCGGATTTGAATTATCCAATTTGAATCTGCTTTGGGTTCGGCAACTTTCGTTTCGTTTTCTGGTTGGGATCCGGTTTCCGGATCGGGTCCCAACAATTCTGATGTGCTAGCACCACTTTTTGAGACTTCTCTCTCTCTGTATTTCTAGTAGAGGATGTCTTCTTTAGGGTTTTTGAGTAGATGGGAGCAAATGAGATTCTTTTTTATCTTCAAGTCATACCATATATCCATATATATAGCAAAACTCTAAAGCCTAAAGCCCAAATCTGATTAAGGAGCGATAAATGTTTAGTCTGTTTGGTGTGTAACCCTGTAGGCTTATTTAATATTAGTCAGAGGCTTAAACTTCTTTTAAGCCCACAAGTTATAAGCGGTCTCTAGCAAGACATAATAACTACCTAATATTAAGTAAGTTCGGTATACGACACTACCTAAATCACAACTGATTAATTAGAGTACATTCTATAATTGATTCACAGGGCATAGACCAAAGTCTTTTACTGTAATATCTCATTAACCTTCTATGGAGATATAAATCTTTTGTCGTGGACCTTCCTAATATGAAGCTAAATTGGTTCTTCGAGATAGAACCATTCCCACTCTTTTATCAATCACCTTTTCCTATAACTTTATGACGTGACAAAGTAGTTTGATGCCTCTTTAGATGTTACAGTTTATTATTCCTGCATTGTTCTTCTATAGAGGAATTAACAATGAAGTCTCCACTCATTTGACATTTTGGCAGACTTAAGGATCACATTAAAAGGCTTAGCTAGCCAAGTAAAACCCACTCTCTCTTAGGCTTTCCACACCTCTATACGCATCTTATTACGCCTTATTGCTCTTATACTCTTCATCTCCCTTAAAGCTTTTTTAATTTCTTTCTTTGTAATTAGTTAATAACAAGTAAATTTATTGATAACTCTCGAATGTGCTGAGATCACTTAAAGAGATGTTATCCTCTACGCCTTCATCAAGAAATTTAATGAAGTATCTTTTCCTTCTTCTTTTGATGTCATTTTTAGCCATGAACACCCACCTTGCTTCATCTTTTATACAAAAAACTTGATGTAAGTCTCTTGTTTTCCATTCCCTAGCTCTTTCCAACTTTAAAATGTCATTGTCTCTATCATTAGTTTTCAACAATTTGTATAATTTCTTGTAAGCTCTATTTTTAGCTTACGAGATTATCTTCTTAGCTTCTTTCTTTCCCACTTTATATCTTTCTTTATTAACTACTCTCTCTACCTTTGTGGTGCTATCTAATAGAGCTTTATATGCACCCTTTTTTATCTTAGCATTTTCTTGTACATCTTCAATTTACCACCAAGACTTCATCTTACTACCTCTAGGCCCTTTAGAAGAACCCAATATCTCTTTGGTTGTATTTCTTAAAAGAGTTAGTACTCTACTCTCCCCCACATCTGGTTAGCATCTCTTTCCAATTTCCATTCTTTTCCATATATTACTCCACCATATCCCCTTTTAGCTTTCACCTTCTATCTTTGGTACACCTCCTAAGACTTCTCTTTTTCCTCCGACCCTTAATTATACGATCAAAAACTAACAATAAATGCTGAGTTGACAAGTAAACTTATTCTTTTGCAATCTTTGCAACCAGGTCAATCACTCCACCTTACGAGGAAGTAGTCAATTCGATTTTTCATTGTTTTACTTTTAAAAGTTCTCCTCATTTTTCTTAAAAAAAGTTGGTTATCACCAACTCAAATGCTACCACAAGATCCAATAAACCAGCCCCACTATCACTCCTATTACCATACTTGAAACCCCAATGAGCCCATAAATTTCTGTCCAAGGTTGCCCCTATATGACCATTAAAATCTCTTCCTAAAATAACTCTCTTGTCAAAAGAGATCCACTAAATCACACCTCATCTAACTCTTTCCATAATTGGCACTTAATTTGTTCGTCCAACCTTACTTGAGGTATATAAACAAACATGACATTAAAAATAACATCTTTCACTCTAATCTTTAAGGACATGATCCTATCATTAGTCCTATTTACCCCCACAACATGATGTACGATTTCCTTAACAACCAAAATATCGACCCCATTATGACATCTCGAACACCCTAAATACCAAAGTTTAAACCCATTAATCTATTTCTCTTTAGCCTCTGCCCACTTTGTCTCCTAAATGCACACTATATGAATCTTATATTTATTTAAACTATTAACAAATTCTAAAGACTTCCCTATAAAAATCCTGATGTACCAAGAAGTACTCCAATGTAGGTTTTTGGATCTTTACGGGTGTTTATCATAAACGAGGCTATTGGCAAATACAAGTAGCACATTAGCACTAGTTTACTTTTGTTTCGTAAACATCTTGATTCTAGTGCAAGACAAGTGTCTGTTACTAACGTGACACCAACGCCCAATATTGGTTACATTCTACTTCTTCACTCTCTAATTTCCCCAAATCTTATTCTTCATGTGTTAAACATATTTCATCTTCAACAACATGTAGAAAAAGATCAATCTTGGGCTTGCATTTGATTCATCTTGAATAATCTTTTTATCTTACACCTCCATAATTAATTATTGTGAAACTATTTTAATGTATTTGGACTTTTCCCTAGTCTATACCTCCAACTTCTTACAAAGTATCACAAGAATGATTAGAAATAGATAGTGATGCAAACTGATCTCCATCATTCCCTCCCTCATCGAAAGGATTCATCCTCGAATCACCTATATCATATATAGATAAATAATCAATATTAAAAGTAATACTCATATTACCATAATTTAGTTTGCAAGCATTTTGATTGACCTTCTCCAACACTTGAAAGGGTCTATCTCTTTTATATTACAACTTAAAACTTCCTTTATGCAAGAAATCTCACATTATACATATGAACTCAAATCCAATCACCAAGTTCAAAGCCATTCTTTACACATCCCTTTTTTATTTTCCTTGTATATTGCTCAATCTTTATCTCTATATTAGCACGAACCTTTGTATACACATCTCTAAAAGATTATGTCTTATGCTTACCATCTATATCAACATATTCATTACTAAGCAAAGATAAATACGTAAAGTTGTTCAAGGATTAGAGTCATACACAACTTCAAAAGGAGAATAAGGATTAATAGAATAAACTGACCTATTGCATGCAAACTCAACCTATGATAAAAACACTTCTCTCGTTGTTTTAAGTTCTTTTGAATGATAGTATGAAACAAAAGAGTATGTGTCCTATTAACTACTTCAATTCGTCCATTTATTTAAGGATGTGAAGTAGTAAAAATAAGAGTTTGGTTCCTAACTTAGTCCAATAGGAAATAGTAAAAATAAGAGTTTAATTCCTAACTTAGTCCATATAGTATGCTGAAAAATGGCCTGATAACTTAACATCTTTATCACTTACTATGGTTCTAGGCAATCTATGCAAACATGCTACATCATTAGTTTTAGAACATGTAATAAAATATGTCATCTTACTAAACCTATCAATAATAACAAATATGCTACCTTGACCACTTGGAATCCTAGGCAAATCTAGTAAAAAATTTATAGATATGTCAATCGAAAAATAACCAAGTACAAGTTAAGTGCATACCAACCATATGGTATCACTTTAGATTTTACTTGCTTACATGTTATATGTGGTATCTCATCTTTGAAATTGTTGAAGGATTTAAAGTGTTAGACTATTAAATCACATGAGTGGCATCATATAAAATGAATTCGATACACTTAAAACATGATTTTATGATTTCAGTCATATGTATAATAATAGCATACACACATGATTTATGATTTCAAAAAACATTGCAAAGATGGTATATGCACTCAATTGACATATTTCGTAGTATGAGAGTTTCAAAATGAATGTGACATGAATGTTGATCGGCTTGTTCTTGTTAGTCTTTGGGTGACTCCCTTGGAAATCGAATCAAAAAAATTAATTCCAAGGATTGCAATATAGAGTGCAACCTCGGGTCGTCTCACTTAGTTGGAACTTAGCACAAATGGTCTAAGCTAGCCTAATTGTCAAGAAATGCAACTAAATTGATAAAAGGCGGTTGTTTTTTATCATTGGTTAAACTTAACTAATTTGACTAATTGAAAGAAAATTGTATAAAAGATATTTTTGAATTTTTGGAAAATGAAAAGCGAAAATGCAAATGATGAGCAAATTGATAAAATCCTTTTGAAAACGAGCTTTGGATATCATAGTTCCAAATAAATCTTTTGGGAGAGTAAGTCACTAAGTTTTCAAATGATAAACCTTAAAGAACTCTTTAAGTCTAGGATCTTGATCAATGAACTCCATTTCTCAAGATCCCGTTAAGCGCTCTTAGTGTGTGTTACAGGTAAATCAATGCAACAAGTCACTTTGGGATCTAGAATTAGCTCAGTATCAAACACAACTAGGCAGATAAAAGAGAATCAACAAGATCACAAATAAACATAAATGCGACTTCATATATTTAAGCTCCAAGTTCTACATCAACAAATCCATAACACAATACATTGTTCAACTCTTGATTAAACTCTAATCAAGATAAATCTAACTACAAAGCATAAATCCTAACTCAGGAGTTCATAACAATGTAGTCAAATATGACAATGTAAAACTATTCCCTTTTGAAGCCCATCGAACTCAAGCCATCGCTACATCTTCAAAAGGAAATGGTGCTTAGCCAAGCATAACTCCAGGAGTACTCACAACTGTGGACACACCGATAGCACCCATGGCAGCAGTAGAGGATGAAGACAACGACCAAAATGAAGTAGATTGATGGATGAAGGTGGAGAGAGAGAGATGAGAGGTAGTGTGAGAAAGTTATCGGCTCTTCTCCCCAAAAAAACTGCTCTTAACCTAATTTGGCAGGTTTTTAAATGTTGGGTTGATGGGTTGGGTTACACAGAGAGAGACCTTTCCAAATGTGTTTCGGGTGTTCGACGTCTCACCGCGACGTCAGGTACGTTCACTGCAGCATACTTTTCCTGAAAGGTTTTGCATATATCTTGGGTCCCTCGCTGCGGCGTATGAATTAATCTTCATCGCAACAAACTTTTCCCTGGAGCTCAGCCTAGATTCTTCTGTGTTTCGCCGCGATGACAGGTCTACTTTGCCACGGTGAACTTTTCCTTCTGTGTTCTTTTGCCATGGCGAACCTTTCCTTCTGTGCTTCGTCGCAACGATAGATCCACTTCGTCGCGACGAACTTCCTGTTGCACCTCTTCTCTTGTTGACTTCACTTCAGCACATTGACTCCCATCTCCTTGAGGTTCCTACAATCAACAACAGCAATTTGCAGTATCAATTGTTCTCAGAAAAATTAAGAAGTGCAATTTATACCAATTTGTGATCATTTTTACTATCAAATTGCATAAAATAAAAGTGCACACTCAAGGGTTAATTTTAAGCACAAAACCAAGAATTAGGAGTCAAAAAGTATAGTAAAGGCCATGAAAGTGTCGCCAATTTATATAATAAACTTGGGCTCAATCAAATGTGCATTTCCAATGTCTTATACTTTGGTTTCCCAATAACAACAATTGATGGATTACAAATTATAACTTAGAATTAATTGGTACAATTGGAAAATTGATGAATTAATATGTACACCTATTATAGGAAAAATGTTAAGTGACAAGACAAGTTGACATATGAGACATTAGGATGAATAAGCCTATAAATTGAGTGACAAATGGCAACCTTATAGAAGAACAAGTGTGCCAGTTAAAGAGAGGGCATGTAGCTTGCTTCTTAATGTGACAAGTGTCCTTCATGTAAGAACACTCATCTTACCCATGGCAATGTCATAGTCATCTTCAATTGTTGCGTTTCTGCTAAAGACTCTCCCTCTTCTCCCTCTCACTGTCGTGACATACACATCTCACTCACACATTGGAGTTGCTAAGCATTTCCACCTAAAATCCATAGAAGATCCTTCACGAAGATAACTATCATTGGCTATCATCTCTTTTCCTTTGCTAAAATCTATCATACTTTTATCTTGTTCTTGAAATGATCTTGCATGTAAGTGAGGTTAAGAAAGTTGATCTTGAGGTGGCATTATAGCTAAATAAAGAAGTGAAATACTAATCTATTGTGGTATGTTTTAATAGAACCTTTATTATGAATGATTAGGGATGGATTGAAGGTAGTATTGATATTGAAGTAGTGCTAGAAAGTGATGCATGAATGATAGTTTATGTTTTGTTTTTGCATGCATCAAAAACAATAGTTTATGAGTTGTTAAATGAATGATTTTGAGCTAGAATTTGAGATGAAATTGATGAGAAATTGAGGTATAATTAATAGAGTGTTATGAAGGTGTTTTGAATATGGAAAATTGGAGATGTTAGTGTATGTGTTGAATAAAATTTAGAGAGCTTTAATGTAACCAAGATGGAAGCTATATTAACATGAATTGAAGTAGTTTTTGAGAGTATGAATTCTGGAAAATTTGAAGTGTTAATGATGATCCTAACTAGATGAAAATCGTGAAAAATTAAGGGAAACTGAATAGAGCACTTTCGGGTCACTCATCCCACGATCGTGGGAAGGTCCACCACGATCATGGGCAATGCTTTGTAATGATAATTTATGTTTTGTGTAATTATTGAACCGCATAAGGATAAGTCACTTCACATTGGTTTATTTGGACTTTATTGAGGCTTAAAATGAACCTAAATTGCTGCTTAATTCATTGGTTAAGGGTTTGATAAGTTTAGGTTGTTAATTGATGTCTTAACTTAAGGAATGGATTGTCTTGATATCAATGTATTGAAATCTGGAAATTATAAGTTATTAAAGGAATTAAGATGTTCTTATGAATGCAAATATGATTCAAAGGATATGAGTAATGTGTATTAGGTATAAATGAATGAACATTGGAGACCATGAAGTAATTGTGAGTGAGAATTGGATATTTATATAAATGTATGTGATTGATGAATAAATCAAGCTTGCTTAAGGTACAAACCTAGTTACAAAATGGCAGTGTACAAGCTTACCCGGAAGGTCAATTAAGCATGCATTGAAACATGACACACACACACACACACACACACACATGTGAATGATTGAATAATCATATGATTGATAACTTAATGATGTGTGAAATATATGTGTATTGAACATCCAGACATTGCCAGATCATCAAGGCAATAGCTTATCTTGAGCATACTGTAAGTTAACCTAGATAATTATATGTGTTTCTATCTAATCTATATGTTGAATATAAAATGTGAGAACAATTGAATGTGAAATGCCGAAATGAATATGAAATGTGAGAGAAATTGAATATGAATTACCAGACTTAGATTTGATGAATTTGATACATGTGACAAAACATACAAGGATGAAAGGTAATGAAACATGGCATATGGAAAGCTGCATCATATTGAAATGTATGATAAGATAAAGAAGTTGTGACTAGAGTGACCAACATGAAAAAGAGCTTTAAGCTCAATATTGTGCACAAAGAGCCACAAACTCAGTTATTAATGAGCTCAGTATCCACAACAGATTCAGGACGGTAAATAGGAGCTCGGTCATAATAAAGCAAAATAAAATAGAGTCATATGTGCATTTGCATTTACATCCTTATATGTATCATATGATTGAATTGAAATGAATTACTGAATTGTTTAAAATACAGTTGAAAAGTAAATGAGGATGTGTTGTGATATGAAATGTTAGTTTAGCTGATATACTTATGATAAACTTGATGTACTTGATAAGGTGTGATGAAATGTGATGTGATATTCAATACTGGATGACATGTAACACTTGTTGAATTAGGATATGACTTGTCTCTGTATATCTGTTGGGTGAATACATCAATGATGGTTCACTCATTGAGTTTGCAAACTCATCAAAATTGTAATGTTGATTTTCATGTTCAGAGGAGATCTAGTTAGACTAATTGGAGTATAGCTACTGTAATTGGACATGAGTTAGTGGTCGGGATCAATTGTACCTGAAGTTGTATCTAGTCATTATCCATCAAGAATAGCATTTCTCACCTATTGTCAAATGTATATGTAAACTCTGAAGTATAATGACAGTTGTGATTTAATATGATTGTGTAAGAAATGATTCAAAATGAATGCTTAAAATGCTTTTAATATGTGATGCCTCTAATAATATCGTAATACGATTGTCTTAATGAGCCATCCTCATTGAGTTCTCGAATAATTGTCAATATCTTCGAGCATATACTATATGAGGGTGTTATGTTACAGTATACATTTTGTTTACAATGAAGTATCTTTAATAACCTTTAGATTACATGTTATACTTTATATTTTACTTGCTTACTTGATATACATATCTGTAATAAACTTAAAACTAAATAATTTAGTTTACAATGAAGTAAGCAATGCATACCACCTAGAAAATGTTGGATCGCCTATGGCTCGGGTATTCACAATATGCAGCGGAATGGATCATACTACATAACAAGAAGTATAACTGAAAATTATAACACGTATGAAATTACCTCTTGATGCGGATTGGTATTTGTTTCTTTTTCAGATTTGTAGACGCTGTAGTGCGTGAACGTCCTCTACTGGTATCCACACGAGGATGAACAATCCGGGCAGTGGCTAATGTGTGCTAGCACGTTCTAAAACCCTTTTTGAAATCCACATAATTTTTCTCTCGGAAGAAGAACGAACAACTAGGTCTAGGTGGCTAAGGTTTTCGTCTCTCATCTAATGAGACATAAGTTTCTCCATTTATAGAGAAAACCTAATCCCTATTCCTACTAGGAATAAGAACATCATATTCCTAAACCCATTAGAATTATTGAAGCCCAATAAGTTTCAGCCCATATTATATCTCATATAATAAAAACCCGACAACTTAATTCAAACTAGCCCAATAAATATTTCCACATATATTTATTCAATGCCTAATAAATTAGGCTTAAGAGAATAAGCCCAGATCACATCACTCTCTGTGTGCGACCCTGTAGGCTCATTTGATGTTGGCAATGGGCTTGATCACACTTCAAGGCCCATAAGTCATAAGCGGCCTCTAGCAAGACATTATGACTACCCAAATCAAATGAGGATCGATAATCCGATTTAACCTGTAACCATGGTTACAAACTCAGTCCCTTTGTAACACGATATCAAGATTACGCACAAGGCTTGGTACAGGTCAACCTTTGATTAATCATAGTTTCTTGATCCCCATGTTGACTGATTATAACAAATGGCATTGATGACTCCTCATCAATTCATTTGAGCACAGCCATGCATTTCTTAAATCATACTTATCAAGAGGCTAAAATGATATCTTTCTCATTTAATAGAGGTAGAAATCCCATCTACGTCATTCACATCCCTCCGCATGATTTATTTAATGTCCAAAATAAGACTACTTGTTATTCGGTTAAAGATAACTTAGTCTTGTTGGGACCCGATTTTAGAACCGGACCCCAACTGGAAAAATGGATACATAAATGGAAACAAAGCGGCGGAAATCTAAAACGAAGGCAATCTAACGCGGAAAGCCAAAAGCGGAATCAGAAACCAAAAAATAAAACGGAATCCTAAACGAAAGCGAAACACAAATCGGATCAAATCACACTGAAAGTCAAATTCTGACATCCGAGAACGTACTTTTTAAACAAAACAAACGTTCAGCATTGGAAACCTATAAGACAATCTCGGTCTAAACTAATCCGAATCAGTATAAATTTTTTTATTCTTTTTCATTCTATTCATTTATTCAATTCTTTCATTCAAGAACAAACCAATGTCCCATTTAGAAATCATCAATTCCATAAACTCAAATTTTATCCTTCACATTTATACATATCCCATAATTCATCTTTTAACCAAATCTTATTTTCTTCTTTAAACATCTCACACATTGCCATACACAATCAAGCCATAAACAAATAGCACTTCAATATTGCCAATCCATCAACACAATTCATCGGACCTCCTGTCC
>JANKYF010197224.1:0-10315 GCA_029829435.1 Erythroxylum hondense | reverse complement strand
ACAGGTGCAAGAATCCAACTCAGACTCTGGAAATAAAATCATGGCAAGACCTAACTCACCTTTACACATACAATTTTTTGAACCTATTGCTATTAAGAAAGGAACTAGAGAATGCACTAAACGACCACTTTATCCTCTATCTCAATATGTTTCTCCTAAGCACCTATCAACAACCTACCAAAACTTCATTATGAGTTTAAATACCATTAATATCCCTAACACTATTTTTGAGGCATTGTCAAAAAGGGAATGGAGGGATGCTATGAGCGAGGAGATGAATGCATTGGAAAGGAATAGAACATGGGAGATTGTTGATAAACTGAAAGGGTAAAGCATTGTTGACTGCAAGTGGGTTTTCACACCCAAATATAAGGTTGATGGATTTGTTGAGAGATATAAAGCTAGATTGGTGGCCAAAGGGTACATTCAGAGCTACAGTTTGATTATCAAGAGACTTTTGCCTCAATTGCAAAGATGAACACTGTGAGAATTCTGTTATCATTGGCTGCCCACTTTAATTGGCAGCTCCTACAATATGATGTAAGAATGCATTTCTCCATGGAGACTTGGATGAAGAAATCTAGATGAACATCCCACCAGGATTTGAGGGAGACACGGGTAACAAAGTTTGCAAGCTGAGGAAGGCCCTTTATGGGTTAAAACAATCTCCTAGAGCTTGGTTTGGGAGATTTAGAAAAGTCATGAGGGAGTCAGGGTATAAATAAGGCCAAGGTGATCACACTCTTTTTATTAAACATTCAGCTACAGGGGGGGTTACTGCACTTCTAGTCTATATGGATGACATCATAGTGACTGGAAATGATGAGAAAAAGAAGCACGAATTGAAGTAGAGGCTAGTAAAAGAGTTTGAGATAAAAGAACTTGGGAAACTAAGGTACTTCCTCGGTATTGAGGTGGCATATTCCACACAAGGGATTTTTATATCTCAACAGAAGTATGTGACTGATTTGCTAGTAGAAACAAGGAAGATTGGGTGTAAGCCAGTCTCTACACCAATGGATCCAAACCACAAGATGGGAGAAGCTAAAGAAGAACTAGTTGTTGATAAAAGGATGTATGAAAGACTGGTTGGTAGACTCATATATCTTGCTCACACTCGGCTAGACATAACATACTTGGTAAGCATGATCAGTCAAGCATGATCCAAGAGAGGCTCATCTTCAGGTTGCTTATAGGGTGCTACATTACTTTTAAGGCAATCCGGGAAAATGAATTTTGTTCAACAAAAATACTACTCTTGCTCTAGAAGCTTACACCGATGCTAATTGTGCAGGTTCCATAGTGGATAGAAGATCAACTATGGGGTACTGTACATTTCTTGGAAGAAATTTGGTAACGTGGAAGAGTGAGAAGCAGAATGTGATGACAAGGTCATCTGTAGAATCAAAATTTAGGGCTATTGCTCAAGGATTGTGTGAACTACTCTGGCTGAAGATTATTCTAGATGATTTGAGAGTCAAATGGGACAGCCCTATAAAACTCTATTGTGATAATAAGTCAGCCATCAATATTGCTCATAATCCTATACAACACGATAGGACAAAGCATATTGAGATTGATCAATATTGCTCATAATCCTATACAACACGATAGGACATAACATATTGAGATTGACAGACATTTCATTAAAGAAAAATTGGAAGAAGGGTTAGTGTGTATGTCCTATGTTCCATCAGAACGTCAAGTAGTTGATGTTTTAACAAAGGGGCTAAACAGTTCCAGTTTTCATGATCTTGTATACAAGTTGGAAATGGAAGACATATATTCCTTAGCTTGAGGGGGAGTGTTGAGATACTAAACAGTTTTAAATAAATTATACTTAGATATAGATACGATAAGATAACTTTGAAATCCCTTAAATTAAGGGATTGCTTAGATAGCTTTAGATAACTTTCCATATTTAAATTCCTAGTTGTAATGTCCTATATATGGCTGTATACTCCTATTCAATATATGAGAAATAGAAAATTTCTTTCCCACAATAACATCTAGGCCTTCCTCACTAGCAAACTAGGGTTTATTTTCTTGCCAATGTTTTTTTAAAGGAGTAGAAAAAAAAAGAAAAACAATGTGATTGCCATTGAAAAAAAAAGAATCCCTTAAATGTTGTTGCCATTATTAGGTGACTATTTCTGGCGCACATTGCAGACTTCATATGCAAACTAGCATCCACTTACTAGCATTATTACATGGAACATATTTACCTTATAGTTGAATAACATAGGTCATGTGAAAATATTGCAGTACTATATGATGAAATCTTGCACTAGCCTCTAATAAATAAAATGTTATAAACCTAACTAACCCAATGCCCTTGCAACTCTTGTGTTCATGAATATAAACCTTAAAATTGAATCATGTAAAACCATATATATCCCCCTCCCTTCTCTTACCTCACATATGACATCAAACATCAATTTCACACATGCTTGATATTATAAATGATTCAATACCATTAAAATCTAATATTGGTATTCATCACAGCTAAATATGGTCCAAAATATAAAAGTAATTGTATATACAACAAATAAAGGTGTCGTCTGAGACAAGTGATAGTAATCTTGCAAAAAAGTTAAAAACTTTCCATATACCTGTAGTATATGAGCAATTGCCATCTGGAACTTTTCTACTGGGAGAGCAACAAGTCGTGGGAAAATAGGTAAAACCTGTCACAGATGATCATGAAAAACTTATGATATGAACATAAAGGACAAATATCAAAATGAGAACGTGAATATAACAATTCTCAAGAAGTCTAATAAAACAGGTTGCGAGTACAAACACAATAAATATTGATGTCTCACATAAAAAAAAGCACCTTTTAACAAAATAACATTAGATACGTCTTCCTTTTGTGCCTAGGAGCCTTTTTATCTTTCAATCTAAATGTTCCAACTTTTTTCTAATCCATAACAACGCAAATACTAAGTCACAGTAAATTCAGATGTAACCCTCCAAATTCCCAATTGAAATTTTCTTATATGAGTCTTTTAATTTGTAAGATACCTCTCTTTTAATTATTTGACATCTTTAGTTCAGCATGACCATATAAGAAACTGGGTATACATAATTAATAGAATTGTTTATCACCCAATTTGATTGTATAAAATTTTAAAGCAAGGTCGGACAATAAATAAAGTAAGCAGGTTAAAAGCATAAAATAATCAGGCATGATGACAAATGTAAACAACCAAAATTGAAGTTAAGTTGGCTGACAAAATCATTGGTTGCCTAATTACTACACACAGCATGCTGTGGTCATTTTTGTGTTCCATATAACATAACAGATTAGGTGACTTCTTCCTGAGAGTTGGTCAGGATGCCTAGAATTTTATATTACGAACTATAGATGTCATCGCAGGAAATAAGCCCATGTTTTCTTTGAAGCTACTACACAGAAACACAAATTTCAAAATAAACTTGATTACACATTCAAATTTGTGATGAATGTGAAGAAAGAGAAAGGACAAGGATATAACTAAATGTGGAATTGTAAAGCTAATGAAGAAGTTGAGTTTCTCAAAACATTATCAATGGCATTCATATTGGAGAAAAACACCAGAACACATGAAAAGATATCCAAAGAGCAGTATTCATGGTTTGCTTAAGGCTAAATGTTTGTAAAGATCCTCTTTCCTATTTTTTCCCCTTCTCTGCAGGGGAAAGCTTATGTTCTGAAGCAAAAAGATGTCTTTCATACAATTAAAAGCCCTTAACTTAATAAGCTATAAGTCATGATTCATGATTCATGATTTTTTGTTACTTTCTGAAGGGAAACCTCTATCCACACAGAAAGGGTACTAGTTCATCGCAGATCCCAAATAGAGAAGGCTTATCATAACTTCAATCAGAACTGATAAGGTAATTCTATTCACAAGGTTGATATCTGATAAACGAATAAAAACTAAGTGCAAAAGAAGACAAAAAAACGAAGAAAGGAAAGAGAAAAGGAAAAGGTGGAGCAGACCTCATCCTTGGAAAGTGAGGATAAAATCGGGATAAGAATTGTAGCATCCTGCATAAAATTTTAAGTCAGAATGTGACTGATCAACAGCTAATGATTAGGAAATCATAATGCCCAATATAACAGAACAACCTTCAACTTAGTCTCATATAAGTGCTTCACAGTGTTTATCAAATCCGAAGAAGGTGTCATTTCCTGACTCAATACTTGCAGCACCTTGCCAGATAACAAAACTTCAATCAGGACCATTGATCATCAGAACATATTTGAAAGAATAAATGTTGTTGATGTTGAAGATTAAACTACCAGCATCAAGAGATTTTCACATCCTTCTGGTGGATTAGATATTATACGAAGCAATTCAGAAAAAGATGATCTGAGAGCCCTTATAAGAATCGGAATATGCCGGTGAATAGCCTGCATCATGAAGGAAAAATAGTTAAGCTGGACAAGGACAATTATCATTGTAAGCACTAGTTTCAGCTCTCACAAAAGAACAAGAAGGGCAGAACACATTGTACTGTCAATGTCATAAAACATTGAATACCAGCACAAAGAAAACTTTATACACATCTGGCAGGAGCATTTGCCATTTCTGTCAAGACAATTCTTTTCAGATACATATAGTTTTACGGTATCTAATATAGATTTAATGATAATGACTTACAATCAAGGAATGTAACATCAGGAATTGAGCCTAGGAAAATCGATCTTCAACTCAACATGGTTTAAACAGGAATATTAAAACTAGGGCTTAGAACCATGGAGCTCAATATATCAAAGACTAATGCGGATGACACAAAATGTATCCCTATTTTGAACATTAAATGAGGCTAACCATACTAAGACATGCGTACTAATTTGACAAAAAAGCCAAATAACATAAAACAATATTCAAGTTCCTATATGTGATATAAGTTTGGATTAAGCTAAACTTCTTGGCATAAATTTGTTGTGAGGAATAAATGCAGACCTGCTTTACAGATTTTGGCGCCCTCCCATAGACATCAAATGCAAGTTGCAGAAGGCTATGTTTCTGAAAGTAAAGACATATCTGTCAGCATTATTCAAGCACGGAAGGAAGTTTATAAGAACTTTTAAGAATCATAGTGCATCCTGGCATCCTGGCATCCTGACCTTTGTGCACAAAGCAAAAAATAAAGAAATCAACCGTTGTGCTTCAGGTAATGAAATGGTTGAAGAACTTTGCATCAGAAGCTGTGGAGTTCTCATGGAATCATTTTCACTGCTTCCAGTATCCAAGGTCTGAGGGCCAATAACTGATATTTCCTCATTTCCAACCTGATAAAGATTTGAAAAAAGAATAATGTGATCTCTCAAAAAGATTTTCAGTAGAGAATAAAGATCTTTCTCTCTCACACACTCATGAGCACTGATGTTGACACCTTCTAGCTTTCAAAGTACCAAACTTTCAGTAAAAAAAGGGCTGTTTCATCTCCTTATTCATGAGGTCTATTATTCATATTTTTAAACAAGTCATTTAATATCAAATATTCATCTTCCTTTAAGATCCTTTACGGATTGTTCCTCATAAATCAACAAATATGTTGCCAAAATTTTAAATGTAAAGAAAAATCATGTAGAATATGCTCCATACCTCCCCTTCTCTTTGGTCAATTGATCCTGATTGTGGAAGTTCTAGGTCAGAAATTTGCTGATTCACTGCAGATAGCAACATATTGACTGCAAATTGCTCGATGTGTTCTGTTATGTAGTCAAGCTGATAGAGTTTATTCGCTACCTATAGAACACAGAATTTTTTTCATCTTAATAGCTGATGAAGTTTAAAAGAAGTCAAGACACACAGCTGACCAACAGCAAGACATTAAAACAAAGAACAGAAGAAACATACCAACCGGACAGCTTTTGCCCGTATATCATCTTGTGAATGAACAGCACACTGCACCATAATATTACTTACATGAGTGAAAAATGCAAATTCAATTATATTCACACAATTTATGCAAAATTTGGCCCATAAAAATGATGACCAGCATACCCCATGCTTTACTAGAATAGTAAATGACCATTTCTTTAGCCTCACCCAAGAGCTTAAACTTTTTAGTTGAAAGATTTCTGCATGAGATTAGAGCCTTGAATGGCTACAAGAACTCAAGTTCAACCCACATTGCCTGGCCTTCGCTGAATCTATTATTTGTTGTGATTTGTCCACACTTCATTTGAGGAAGCAAGTTACATTTGTTTACATTTGGTATCAGATGGCATGTTAAGAGTAACTTATGAAACCAATTCTTGAGTCTCAACTACAACTTAAGCTTTTAGGTTAAATAACTTCTTGAAAGCCTCTAATATCTATTGAAAAGCATCTTTGAGAGACTCTGAACACCCGCTCACTTGATATAATATCAGATAGGAAAATACAAACTGACTGTTCAACCAGATGTTAATGAACTAGAGAAGAAATTACAATAGCCTCAAAGTCAATGATAGCAGCCAATAAATTGCTGGGAAAGGAAAAAGACTTTCACCACATTCCTTGTAACCAATAGACTCTGACAAGCAATCTACAATCTTTAAAGTCCTTTATTTTTGGAAGAAGTATGACAATCAAGGCTGGAGTTTATGTATAGGGAAAGGAACAAAGGATAATAAGAAAATGGAACATACACAATGATACATAGGAAAGGAAAAGAGAAAACAGTCTATTCTATTGCAATATGTCATAAACATGGACATGATCAACTCAAATATGTATTAACTCAATTATGAAAGTGTGGTATCATTAAGGGAAACAAGGGAACCAGAAGATATTCAGCCAGCATTGATAACTCAGAATCACAAATTTCCACAGTTGCTCTTCTGTTTTAGTCGAAACAATCTTAAACGCACAGAAAGATCATGATCAAGAAACTAAATATTAATGTGTGTCTCTCTGAAATTCAAAGGAAAAAAAGAACAAATCTTCTCAGACCCCTTTGGCCTCCAGTATCATTATAGTCAGTCAGTCACCCCTGATAAGTCAAAATCAACTAATTAAGTAATTTAAGATTTCATTAACCAAAAAACACATTGAATTGCAGGATCTGTCATTTTAAATTCATACTTCCTTAAAAGTTGGGAGTCGTAGACTATACCTAATTGCAAGAAGATGAAAAAGTGACAAGAAGCCAAATAATGCAATGATATAAATCCAAACAACCCTGAGTTTTGACAGATTACTCCGAGAAGCTGCACAGTCGATATACCTTTAAAGCAATATCTAAGCATGCCTGTCGATGGTTTGGACGTCCCAAAATCAAACTCCACACAGCACCAAGGCCCTGTGTGACACGCTCACCATCACGGACCTCTTTCCCACTGGAATCTACAACATCAGAACAGCAGAGATCATCTAATAACTTTACTGCTGATGGTGGCAATAGTGGAACTTCGCCAAGAAGTCTACTAAATGACTTGTCTGAAGCAGGGAACGCATCCAGCAAAGATTTGGCCTACAACAATAGAGTCAAATAACTCTAATTCTCACACTAATTATTTGCAATCATGCATTCTAATATCATGCTTACCACTTCCAAGAGGATTTTATCATACAGAACAGTCATCTGTGAAGAGTTTCCAGTATCTGGAACCATGAGAGAATGTAGATGATATAGTATATGCATCACAAGCTCATGCCCCTGAGAGTCAAACCAGTACAGATAAATAAAACAATACTTGACATGAAACATAATCAACAAGCAGACAGCTCAGTTCTTCATAGGGCTCTAATTCAGATGTTGGCAAAAATAAAAGAACAATAGATGACATGCAACTGCTGCATGTGTAATGGAATCCAAATGAATTAGAATTATTCATGCCATCAACCAAAAATTACAACTGCAATGTCAGAGAAATATGTTCACTACCACAGTATTAATTGAACGATACATGAATGTTTAATGGTCCTTTTTTAATACCATTAGATGCTATGGCTGCAACGAGACCAATGCATAGAGTTGACAAAAAGCTTTTAGCATCATTCATACAAATTCAATGATGGAACCCTCTAAAGCACATTCACACACGAAATGAATGAATTCACACGTTGAGTGCATTAGCTATATTAGTTGACAACCGTGACAGCACTACAATTTTAAAACTTGTCAATAAATTAAAAGGGATCTCACAAGAAAGTACCTTGTACTGTCGATAATCCACAAGTATATGCTTTTGCAGCTTCACAATAAGCTCATCATGTGTATCAATCTGGAAAGGAAACAAAGCAACATTGCAAATAAAGTTAAGAGGCAATCATATGATCTGCTAATAGCATCCAGCGTGATCAGCTGCAAGAACTGTAGAGAGAAGTCTAGTATAGAGAGCAGCACTCAAAACAACTGGAAGGAATTCTTTTAATCTAATGCCTCAAGCACAAATACAGGCCCTAATCTTACCCCAATAGCTAGGAAGACCGCAGAACATAACCATACAAGAAATAACTCATCAGCATAATGACTTGCTGCTATAGACTGGAATAAAAAACAGAACACTAGGTTGATACTACAAGAGGCTATGGGTAGAGTTCCACTAGAAACGGTGGGGACAGCAAAGACAAATCAATATAGCATGAGGTTTTACAGACTATACGTCTAGTAAACATGAGGATCACCAATACATACTTGAGATGACCAGATTAAAATGTCAGCTGTAGAAAATTGAAATATCAATTTCTTATTCTAACCTAGCTTCTTAACTTAGGATGCAACCAATGATAATTGGTGATTTAAAATATATAGTGAAGAGATACCAAAGCAAATTTTAATTCATGAAAGCAACCGTGGTTTTCTCAAGATATCAAGGTTCTTGGATACTAGATCTGTCATTTTATATGAGGACTTGAGGATCTCTGCGGAAATACTGAACAACTGTATTTCTTTTCTTATTTTCATCAATACATAGTTACATGTATATATAGAAATAGAGCTAGCTAATTTAGGAAACAAGTATCTGCACATAATCTTCTAATAACTATACATAATCTCCTAATATTTGTACACAATATCAGATCTGATACATGTTATCTGATCTGATTTATTGACTTTTAGGAGTCAATAATATCTTAGGAAATATTCAGCTGAATATTTCCCAACACTCCCCCTCAAGCTGGCTTGTATATGTCTTCCATGCCCAGCTTGGTAACTAGATCATTGAACTGCCTTTTGTGTAATCCCTTTGTGAGAATATCAGCTACTTGTTGTGATGTTGGAATGTAGGGAACACAAATTGATCCTTCTTCAATCTTCTCCTTGATAAAATGCTTGTCAACCTCAACATGTTTTGTTCTATCATGCAGAACAGGGTTGTGAGCAATTGAAATTGCCGCTTTGTTGTCACAATATACTTTTATAGGAACTGAAATAGGAATCTGTAGTTCACTAAGTACTCTTTTAATCCACAAAACTTCACAAATTCCATGTGCCATTGAACGGAACTCAGCTTCAGCACTGCTTCTAGCAACCACACTTTGTTTTTTACTCCTCCAAGTAACCAAATTACCACCAACAAATGTGCAATAGCCTGAAATTGATCTTCTATCAATTGCACTTCCTGCCCAATCAGCATCAGTATAAACTTCAACTTGGAGTTTGTTCTGCTTTCGAAACATTATACCTTGTCCAGGAGTTCCTTTTAGATATCTTACGATCCTGTATACAGCATCCAGATGTTCTTGGCCAGGAGAATGCATAAATTGACTTACTAAACTTACAGCAAAAGCTATATCTGGTCTGGTATGGGATAGGTATATTAATCTCCCAACTAGTTGCTGGTATCTCTCCTTATTAATAACATTTTCAGGTTGTACTGGTCTGAAATTCACACCAGTTTCAACAGGAGTTTCAGCTGCCTTGCATCCTAGTAACCCAGTCTCATTCAATAGGTCCAGAATGTATTTCCTTTGGTTTACAAATATTCCATCCTTAGATCTAGCAAACTCCATTCCAAGGAAGTATTTAAGAGGTCCAAGATCTTTAATCTCAAATTCTTTGGCTAATCTCTTCTTCAACTCTACTATTTCAGGTACATCATCTCCTGTTATGATAATGTCATCTACATAAACAATGAGAATAGCTAGCATACCTGTTTTGGACCGTTTGTAAAACATTGTATGATCAGCTTGACTTTGACAATAGCCATAACCCTTCACAGCCCTTCCAAATCTATCAAACCATGCTCTAGGGGACTGTTTTAGGCCATATAATGATTTCTTTAGTTTGCACACCTTATTTCTCCCATAGGTATCCTCAAATCCTGGAGGTAGGCTCATAAATACGTCTTCTTCTAGGTCTCCATTAAGAAATGCATTTTTTA
>JANKYF010197114.1:0-10337 GCA_029829435.1 Erythroxylum hondense | reverse complement strand
CCCCATCAGTGAGTAACACCCAATCCTCAGGTGAGTAACGGAAAGAAGGAACATGTTGTCTAGTAGACCTCCTAAGTAGAACAGTCGACTCATCCACAACTTCAGGAACATGAACATCTACCTCATCAACAATAGCATCACCATCAGCATTTTCTTCATTAACATGTTGATCAGGAACATGATTCTGGACATCATCATGAGCACCAATTTGAGAAATAGGATCAAGATCAATCAGATTACCAGAACTAGAATGCCCTGGCTTCTCTATCTTGTCAGTATCTTCAATGGTTTGATCCTCCAGGAAGATAACATCACAACTTCTCACAAGTTTCTTCTCAACGGGATCATATAGCCTATAACCAAACTCATCAAGGCCATAGTCAATGAAAATGTACTGTCTTGTCTTGGCATCCAACTTGGACCTCTCATCTTTAAGCACATGCACAAAAGTTTTGCATCCAAACACTCTCAAGTGATCATAGGAAACATCCTTGCTATACCACACCCTGTTTGGAACATCACCCTGCAAAACAATCATAGGAGACAAATTAATAACATGTGTAGCTGCTAATACAGCCTCACTCCAAAATGAATCAGGCAACTTGGCTTCAGAAAGCATGGATATGACTCTCTCCATCAAGGTCCTATTCATCCTCTCTGCCACGTCGTTAAGCTGAGGAGTCTTTAGAGGGGTCTTTTGGTGTCTAATACCCATCTGTATGTAGTATTCATCAAACGGCCCACAATATTCACCACCATTGTCACTACGAATGCACTTCAGCTTCTTTCCAGTCTCTCTCTCAACGAAAGCCTGAAACTGTTTAAAGATCCCCAACACTTGGTCTTTAGTCTTTAAGACATAAACTCATAATTTCTTGGAACAGTCATCAATGAAGGAAACAAAATACAATGCACCCCTCAAAGTCGTTGTCTTTATAGGACTACACAAATTTGAATGCACCAACTTAAGCAGCTCAGTCTTTCTTAAAAGATGATTAGTCTTAAAAGAAACTCTGTGTTATTTTCTAGCCAAGCAGTGCTCACATTTTTCTAGTTTAGCTCCCTTCAAATCTGATAAGAGATTCTTCTTGGCCAACACATTCAATCCATTCTCACTAATGTGACTAAGTCTCCTATGCCATAATAATGAAGAGTCATTCTCAACTGCATTTACCCTGTCAGTACATACTGAAGCTGTTATTCAATATAAGCCAAAGTACTTTTTACCACGAGCCACTACCAAGGAACCTTTAGTCAGCTTCCACATACCACTACCATTGGTACTCACATAACCCTCATCATCAAGATTGCCAATAGATATCAAGTGCAAACGAATATCAGGTGCATGTTTAACAATGTTCAAAACAAGTTTAGTTCTCATACTTGTTTCCAATATAATTGTCCCAATGCCAACAACTTTAGAAATAGTTTCATTTTTCATATTCAATACCCCATAATCACCTGGAGTATAAGATGAGAAAAAATCTTTCCTTAATGTAACATGAGAACAAGCACCAGTATCTACAACCTAGCTTATTTCATCACAAACAACCCCAATTAGGCTCTCACCAAAGACTGTCACAAGGTCTTCTTCAGTGGCAATAGCAACACAATTCTCATTGTCATTCTCTTTCTTTTATTCCTTGCCTTTGTTGTCTTTCTTCTCTTCCAGCAATTTTTTTGCAAGTGCTCTTTCTTATCGCAATAAAAGCACTTAACATCTTTATATCTGCCTTTGGATTTACTTCGACTTTGCTCTCTGTTTTGAGAACCTCTGTTGTTATTTCTCCCCCTAGAAGTAGTCACCAAGACATCTGTCAAAGAGGAACCCTGAGACTTTCTTCTCATTTCTTCGTTCAATACACTACTCTTGGCAAGATCCATGGAGATAACACCATCCGGAGCAGAATCTGACAATGAAGATATAAAAGTTTCCCAAGAGTCTAGTAAGGAGCCAAGGAGAAACAAACTCTGTATTTCTTCATCGAATCTAATCCCCACTGCTGACAACTGATTCATAATTCTCTGGAAGTTATTCAAGTGATCTATCATAGGAGTCTCATCACTATATTTCAAAGCTAACATCTGCTTTATTAAGAACATCTTGTTGTCCCCAGTCTTTCAAGCATACAGCTTCTCAAGCTGCTCCCACAAGTTCCGAGCGTGTGTCTCACCAAAAATATGATTCAACACATTGTCGTCAACCCACTGTCTGATAAAACCACATACTTGTCTATGCATCAGAGTCCATTCTTCACTCGATTTATCGTTAGGCTTTTTAAGGCAAATATTGGTAAGTGAAAATTCTTCACATAAAGCAGATCCTCCATCTTGCCCTTCCAAAGAGCATAATTAGTGTCATTTAAAGTAATCATCCTACTAATGTTGATAACTTCCATTGGTCACCTCAATCACAACTACAAATATACCGAACCAAAGAGCTTTGATATCATTTGTTTGAGAAATGAGGTGTCAGTCACGCAGCGGCAACAAACTAGAACCAATAAACCTTTCCCTGTGTGAACAACCACAACCAATCCAAAAGAAAAACAGCAGCCAACAAACTCACCAATGCACAAAATTAAGCAGCAAGAAATAAAGAACACAGACAATTTTTACGTGGAAAACCTCATTTAATGTGATAAAGGAAAAACTACGGGACTTAGTCCAGTAAAAAAAAACTCCACTATCATCAATCAAGTTACAAAGAGTTTTTCACCTCCAGATATAACTAGAGTCACCACTCAATTCAAAAAAATACAACAATAATCATCAACAAGATGAAAGAATCAAAGAGTTAAGAACAATATCACCCTTAAAATCTCAGCAACTTCGACTGAATACCAGGGCACTTTGGAGACCTTCAAATCTAATCTTCGCCGTTCAGAATGAAGAACAACAAGAGAAGAATCTCTGGTTAAAATTTCAGGTCGATCCGACAAGAAATCACCATGCAATCGAAGGTTAGAAGAATACTGCGCAAAGTTGGAGAAAAAATGAAAATTTTCCTCTTTCTCTCTTTTTCCCTCTCTTTTCTCTTCCGGCTTACTACTCTTCTTTACACTTCTTTAGGGTTTAAAACACCCTTTTATATTTAGTCTTTGTGCTCCACTTAGAAAGTGACCCAAACCTAATAATTTGTTTCTAAATGTAGCAACACGATTCTGTCCCTTTAGTTAAATACTAATTCTTGACTTTCAATTCATTTTGTATCTAACTAATTCGTACGTTGTTAGAACATATATAAACCGAAAGTACAGAATAATTAGCAAGTAATAAACAATTTAAGGAGTGAAATGTGAAAGCATTTTCATTTACACATATGTAGCGTGGAAATTAAAGGCACGCGAGGCGGGGGAGAGTGGAGGTTGCTGGTGGAATCGCAGAGGTTATCATACTATGCTACGTTACCTACTAATACTCCACTTGTCATGCAACAAATTAGAATGACTTCAATACGCACACTCCCTCTACCTTTGCAAAATTCTTACTGTTTTGTTGTCTTAATGGGAAAAAATGTGTATATAAAGCCTTTGTGTCAACCTACCACCATAATCTCATTCTCTGCATGAGATTTGTGGTGGTTCGGTTGCTTGTTAATCTCTAAAGGCAGAGAACTAGGGCTCCCTTAGAGGGTCTCCTGCTTCTTCTGTTCTTTCAGACATCCATCAAACACATCATTATACACAGATTTTCTTTTCTTTTCTTTTTTAGTTTTCTGGAGATGGCGATAATGAGCTCCCACCATCCACTGGCTCTTGCCTTTGGCGTTCTAGGTAGATATTGTTAACATTTTTGTGCCCAACTATGCCATTGTCAGGTCTTTTTAGGAACTATAAGAACGGTTATTGTAATGCAAAGCCATCCATTACCCAACATGCGTTGCCCATAATTCTCATTTCTAAAGAATCCATCTCCACTCTTTTTGAATCTCTTACAAGATGGAGAAAAGGTTCAGTTTTTTGCTTGACATAGTATAAGAAATCATTACTCCTTTAGATTTTCAGTAGCCAATGCAAATGACAACAAATTTGTTGTCAAATCGTGATCAGGGAAAAGCTCGCGGCACATGCAATTAATTTGCCTGAATATTCCTTGCAAAACAAATAGTTACTCTATCATGCATGTTTTTTTATGAATTCCCAGCAAGTCATCCTTTTCCTTTAATAAAATAAATAATATGTTCCCTTTTACTTATTGACAGGTAACATAGTGTCAACGATGGTATACTTGGCCCCGATGTAAGTGCTGTTTGATTGTTGTATTACTGCCAAGATTTTCTATCAAGTGCAGAAATGGAAAAGAAACTGATAATTTGTTATTTTTATCTGCAGGCCAACATTTTGGAGAATTCACAGAAAAAGATCAACCGAAGGCTTCAAATCTCTGCCTTATCTTGTGGCGTTGTTCAGCTCCATGCTTTGGTTCTACTATGCAATGCTCAAAAACGACGCATTTCTTCTTATCACCATCAACTCTTTTGGATGTGTCATAGAGACCATATATATTGGCTTATATATTGCTTACGCATCGAGGAAGAACAGAGTATTACCACTTTAAAAACATTTTTCTTATTGCTTTCTATAACAATATTAAATAACTTTTTAATTAAATGTATTATGCATGCAGATCTCAACCATCAAAGTGTTTGCTACTATGAACATGGGATTGTTCTCTTTAATCCTACTTATTACAGAATTTTTGGTGGAAAATTCAGCTCGTGCCAAGGTTCTTGGTTGGATTAATGTGGCTGTTAATGTCAGCGTCTTCGCTTCACCCTTGAGTATTGTGGTGAATATTAGATTAAACACTAAAAACCCTTGTCTTGTATGCAACTTCAATGCCAGTTTTATTCATTAAGCTTCGTGGTTTTTTATTTATTTTTCAGGCACAAGTTATTCGGACCAGAAGTGTAGAGTTCATGCCGTTTCCTTTATCATTCTTCCTCACCTTGACAGCAATTACGTGGTTTTTCTATGGCCTATTTGCAAAGGATTTCTGTGTTGCAGTAAGCAATTTCGATTTCCTTCAAAAAGTTAAAAACTTTACCTATTTAAGACAAGTTCCTACGACTAAATCTTTTAATTTTTTGTTTCTTGTTGGAATTGTTAGCTACCAAACATAGTGGGATTCCTCTTGGGATTAGTTCAGATGGTGCTGTATGCAGTCTACAGGAATGCAAGTGAAGTCATGGAAGACCAAAAGTTACCAGAGAACTTGAAGGCTATCGTGATACTAAGCACATTAGGAGCATCTGAAGTGTACCCAGTGGAGGCTAAGTCCGAAGTGGACGAAGTTGCTAAAGAGCTTGAACAAGCGGAGCCCAGAAAACAAGAGAAAGCCATGGGAGCTCAAGAGGGTCTGCAATCAAATGGAGACGAAGTCTGATTTGTGTGATGTCAGTGTCATTCCTGAAATTCTGGAGAACACCTTTCATTTACACTTTACAGCTCTTTAATGTATAGTTCAGCTGTATGCTCTGTGTCTTCATGGTAAATGTCTAAGTTTAGCTGTTAAGTTTGATCGGTCTCTTTTCTTGATTGATACGTTTGACATCTGAAAGATGATGTTCAGCATCTTATAGTTGTTGTATTCATATATAGTGTCACGTCAGGGAAAGCAATAACACAAGTCAGTCTAAACCCTGACGAGTTGATAAGCTGGCAAATCTGGCTCTACACACGGCTACCAGTCCCTCACCACAGTGGTTTACTGTGCTTTCTTTTTCTCCCGTACGGTACCCTTCCAAATCATGTGGATTGTGGACTGCTCTTGGCAAGATAAGCTGGCAAAGTTGTATTATTAAAGTAATTTTAAATTAAGTTTAATAATTTAAAATTACTTTAATAATAAATAAATTTTATTTTTACTTCTTTATTCTTGTTTTTAATTAAAAATATACTTATTAAATGTTTTACGTGTATATAAGGTGCTTTAAGTACGCAAAACTGAGAGCCTGATGAAATTAACTTTTAGACATTATTTTATAAGAATTTTTTATATTTGATTTATATTTTTAATTTCATTATAAAATTAAACAAAATTATGAATAAAATAAAATTTATCCTTATTTTAAATGTAATTAGAGCTTTATATATGCATAAAACCAAATGGGGTAGAAAAACTGGAAACATTAAGTAGACAGCAAGGAAGCAGAAGTAGAAGTACTTATCAAGAAACTTGCATCAATTAGTAGGCAAGCTGTGATGCAGAGGAAAACTACAAATTACAGACTGCAATGTTTTGTTTTGTTCTTTTTTAAAAAACAAAAAAACAAAAGAGAAACACGAGAAACAGACAAGAGCATGCAGAACATGAGTCAGATGTGCTTTTTCTGTCTCAAAATTGGTTGAATACATCTTGTTCTTGTTCTGGCTCTCCTAGCTGGTAATGTACATTCTCAAATTATCCTTTCCTCGGTCGCAGAAGTCATCCCCCCTCAACTTCTTGTTCTATGCTTGGAACAAAAAAAAAACTGAGCATGAAGGTTAAAAGAAGACTAAGAACGTATCGACACCAATTCCCTTGAACAATATTCTGTTTCACCATCTCCGCAATGTTTCAAGCTATCACCAGGACCAGGTAGATAAAAGCAGGAACATTGATGTCAAGAATGATGGCTTGCGGGACTAGCCATTATTGCCATCAAAACTTCCTTGAGCACTTTGTCTTCTCTTTTCTCGCCAATTCTCTCCCCACATCTTGGCCTCTGCCACAGCACGTTCCCTTTCCAAATCCCTATTTAACATCCTTGCAGTTTCCTTCCGAGACTCCTTCTCCGAACCATCCAAGTCCCAACTCCTTCCCGAACCTCCGCCTTCTTCGTTCTTCAACAACTTTCCACCTCTCTCATCTCTATTTCCAGAAGCTCTGTGGTTATGCCCTGAGTTAGGTTCGTAAACCTGGTTTGCCAAATAAGAGAGAGCAGTGACAACATCTCCAATTAGTGGACGAGCCGCCGCCTGCTCCTGAATGCACATGGATGCCACGGCTAGAGCCTGGTACAGTCCCCTCATTGGATAACGTCCCTGTAGTCGCTGGTCTGCTAATGTTGGAAATTTCTTACGGTCGTTGAATAATGGTCGCGCCTGCAGGTCACAAAGAATGTCATGATTCCCCAATAATTCAGTGCAGAACATGTTTATCTTACAGGAAGATGAGAAGATGGATGATACTAACGAAAGGATAATTTCATTACCCATGTGACAAGGTTCTGCTCAGCATGTGGTCGACTGCTATCAACTGCTTTACGTCCTGTAATAAGCTCTAAGAAGACTACACCAAAACTGTAGACGTCAGATTTCACAGTGAGTTGTCCAGTCATGGCATACTCGGGAGCACAATAGCCATAAGTGCCCATAACCCTGGTAGAAACATGTGACTTGTCCCCAGTGGGTCCAAGCTTTGCCAGTCCAAAATCAGAAAGCTTTGGATGAAATCCTTCGTCAAGTAATATATTGGATGACTTGAAGTCCCTGTAAATAACAGGAGGGTTGGCTTGATCATGCAGGTATTCCAAACCTTTGGCTGCACCTGCAGCAATCCTCATTCTTGTGTTCCAATCTAATGGTTCCTTATCAGGTGGAAGGTCTGCAGAAGGTAATATATAACTTAATTGATTAAGAAGTGATAGAATAGTTTCCTTATCTAATAAGCCTCAAAGTGAACCCCAAAAAAAAAAAAGGAAGCATTCTAGCATATCTAATTGTTAGATGAACACTTATCAGCAAATACGTCAGTAGAGAATAAACCAGAAATACCAATTGGTAGTTTTACTGGAGGAAACTCGTTCTGTGCCAGTAAAATTTGCATACATATCAGAACATAACAGGCATTTCCAATGTCACACCCTACCATGATAATTGGCATTGACAGTAGAAAGAAATCTCGTTGCCACTAGGTTCAGATTATGTAGAGATTTGCATCTACTGGGACCAAAACAAAATTTAGAGAGAGAGAGAGAGAGAGACTTGAAGTCAAAGTAGCAAAACATTAAATGATTGTTACAGAGGATAGCAATATTTACCATGAAGGTGATCTTCCAATGATCCCAAAGGCATAAACTCATACACAAGAAGCCGCTGCTCCCCATCAGCACAATAGCCAATAAGGTTCACAAGATTTGGATGATGTAATAGACTGAGCATAAGAACCTCAACAAGAAATTCCCTGTTACCCTGGAGGCCATTTCTATCCAACTGTTTAACAGCAACAACCTGAAAAGAAACCAAAAAAAGTCAAGCAGCCAAAGTTACCGCAACAATGACCATCCCCAGCTAAGCTAAATCAGTGAAAATATCTGCTCTATTTTTCAAAGACATCAGCAGAGCCTGACAGTAACAATGACCTATCACAAATTCATTTAGCCAATCAGAATATCTCTACAAGTTCTACATTACGGAATTCTAGAACTTCACAAGCCAATCTACAATCACGCTATGTTGGTAATGAAGGATAGTCTCACAATTTAGGGTTCCTGACCAACTTGTTACCTGGTTCTCGAGATGTTTGTATTACAACCTTAAATTTTTATACTCCCTTAATCGCAATAGAACAGAGCATAATACTCTTAAGCACTAACATTTCAGGTTATATGTGGATAAGATAATAGGTTACCATCAAATTAAATGGCAAATGCATTTCACTTCAATTACTGCCCTTAAAATGCACATCATGTAAAGACGAGTAGGACAAATTCCAATCAGAATCTTTTGTTTTCATCTCTCCTCGACTAGAGAAAAACTTTATCAGGAAAGGAACTTAAAAAGTTTTGCATTTTAGACTCATAACAAGATGGAGAATGACAGAAGGACTCACCTGACCAGTGCTCTCAAGGCGACCTTTATATACACGTCCAAATCCCCCTTCCCCTAAGAAAGACTCCTGCCTGAAATTCTTTGTTGCAGTTGCAAGCTCGCGGAAAGCAAATGTTTGAGCTGCAATATTAGCTGCAGGCATGCCATCCTTCGGAAGCTGTAAATCCCTCTTGGGTTGCCCATTGTTTCTTGATCTAAGCCTATCAGCACCTGGGTATTATATTGAAAAATGAAATGAATTCAATATAAGGAAGACCAATGGGATTACAGTTCAATAAGAAACTGGCATCTTTGAGGCAAAAGGATGAACTAGATTAAACAAAGGTTGATATCTCAACCCCAAGCTCATAAAGCACAAACAGGGGTTTTGATTGCCATATTTAGCAAAAGCGTAGCTTCACAAAATTAAGAGTAGAGTCAAGATATTGAAACACAGACTCTTTAACCTTCTATCCACCAATCAGATCAAGCCCAGTTATCAGATTAACACACAAAACATAAGCACTCGTAACAGCTTTATGCTGAACAGATTTGAATCTATACCTCTAAAATTTTAGAGCTCAATCAATCATTGAAAACAGAAAAAGAGAAAGAATAACCAGCATGATCGATATACTCGTAGCAATCAGCAAGCAGTTAGAAGTGACAGATCAGATCAAGCAATGGCACAGTAAGAACAGATACCACACAAAATTGAAGAAAAGGTTCAGTAATTGATAACAGTAAACAATACTAACCAGAAGATAGTTTTGAAAGGTTAGGAGAGGCAACAGGAGAGCTTAACTTCCGATCATGCGATGCTTTTTCCGGATTCAGCTTTTCCTCTTCCCTTGAATCGAAACAAGGAAAACAACCCATCTCCCAAAAACTCAACCCAAATCTTCTTCCAAATCTTCAATCCGCCTCAAGCTACCAGATATATGAACACGGAATCAAAATAACATATTCGAAAAGACAAGCCCTTTTACAAAATCCCATCAAAAGAAATCTTCCTGGTGGGCATCTCTTCTCTTCTCTTCTCTTATCTTCTCTATCTGATCAGTCGAAGGACAAAATTAAGGAATCCAAGTTGATGACACACCAATGGGCAACAACCTTATACAAACATTAAAATAAACAAAAAAAGATACAATTTTTGTCAAGAAAATGAAAAAAAGAAACAAACTTCCGTAGGTGGGATTGTGGGAAAGTCTTAATAAGGGGGGATGGGATGAGCCGGCTTTTCGTCTTCAGCTTTCGTTTACAGTAACTTCTGAACTATACAAGCTCTGTATTTTATAGCATCTCTAATGCCCTTGTCTCTAGACTCTATAGCTCTATCTTTGACCAGTATTATATAAGGAAACTCCATCTCTAGATATTCTACGCGTTTATATTCTAAAAATCGAGGAGCTATACTTTCCCTGTTAAAACTTGCTATGTGTTATAAAATTGAAACTAAAAAGTAAGAATATTTGAGAGAGGAGAATTCTTCTTATGAAAAAATGGTGTAACTTACATCAAGTTAACCCTTCTATTTAT
>JANKYF010197102.1:0-20331 GCA_029829435.1 Erythroxylum hondense | reverse complement strand
AGAATGTGCGTTTTTGTGACGTTTTATGCACGTTTTTTGAATGTTTTCCAAAAAATGTCACAGAATGCACATTTTCATGATGTTTTATGCATTCTCGGGACGTTTTATGCACATTTTTCGTGACGTTTTATGCACGTTTCTAAAAAAGTCACTGAATGTGCATTTTCGTGACGTTTTATGCATGTTTCCCAAAAACGTCGCGGAATGTGTTTTTTTGTGACATTTTATGCATGTTTTTTGATTGTGCATTTTCGTGACATTTTATGCACTTTTCCAAAAAAACGTCACAGAATGTGCATTTTAGTGACGTTTTATGCACATTTTTTGAGTGCACATTTTCGTGACATTTATGCATGTTTCCAAAAAAATGTCATAGAATGTGCATTTTCGTGACGTTTTATGTACGTTTCCAAAAATCATCACAGAATGTGCATTTTCGTGATGTTTACGCACTTTTTTGAAAGATGTTATGTACCTTTTTTGAATGTGTACTTTCGTGACGTTTTATGCACGTTTCCAAAAAATGTCAGAGAATGTGATTTTCATGTCGTTTCATGCATGTTTTTTGATGTGTATTTTCATGACATTTTGTGCACGTTTCCAAAAAATGTCGCAAAATGTGGCTTGTCGGGACACTCTATGCATTTTTTTGAATGTGCATTTCCGTGACGTTTTATGCATGTTTCCAAAAAATGTCATAGAATGTACATTTTCGTGACATTTTATGCATGATTTTTTAATGTCCAATTCCGTGACGTTTTATGCACGTTTCCAAAAAACGTCACAGAATGTGCATTTTCGTGACGTTTTATGCATGTGTATTTTCGTGACGTTTTATGCACGTTTCCAAAAAACGTCGCAAAAAGTGACTTTTCGTGACATTTTATGCATGTTTTTTAAATGTGCATTTTCGTGGCTTTTTACGCACATTTCCAAAAAAGTCCTAGAATGTGCATTTTCGTGACGTTTTATGCATGCTTTTTGAATGTGCATTTTTGTGACGTTTCATGCACGTTTTTTGTATGTGCTTTTTCATGACTTTTTATACACGTTCCAATAAACGTCACCGAATGTGCATTTTCGTCACATTTCGTCACAAAAATGTACATTAAAAAACGTCACAAAAATGTATATTCAAAAGATGTGAATAAAACGTCAAGAAAATGTACATTCTGTGACGTTTTTTGGCAACGTGCATAAAATGTCATGAAAATACAAATTCAAAAAACGTGCATGAAACGTCACGAAAATCCACATTCAAAAAACATGCATAAAACGTCACGAAAATGCACATTCTGTGACATTTATTGGAAACGTGCATAAAATGTCACGAAAATGCATAATCAAAATTAGGCGTAAAACGTCACGAAAATGCACATTTTACGAGATGCATAAAATGTTACGAAATTGCACATTCTACGATGTTTTTTGGAACATGCATAAAACGTCACGAATATGCACATTTAAAAAACGTGTATAAAATGTTATGACAAGTCATATTCTGCGACTTTTTTTGGAAACGTGCATAAAACGTCAAGAAAGTACAAATTCAAAAAACGTGCATAAAATGTCACGACAAGTCACATTATGCGATTTTTTTGGAAATGTGTACAAAACGTCACAAAAATACACATTCAAATACCGTGCATAAAACGTCTCAAAAATGCACATTCTGTGTCGTTTTTTGAAACATGCATAAAACGTTGCAAAAATGTGCATTCAGAAACGTGCATAAAACGTCAAAAAATGCACATTCTATGATGTTTTTTAGGAACGTAAATAAAACGTCACAAAAATGCACTTTTTGTGACATTTTTGGAAATGTGCATAAAACGTCACGAAAATGCACAATCAAAAAATGTGCAAAAACCTCACAAAAATGCACATTCTGTGACCTCTTTAGGAAATGTTCATAAAACGTCACGAAAATGAACATTCTGTGACGTTTTTTGGAAAGGTGCATAAAACATCAGGAAAATGCACATTAAAAAAATGAGCATAAAACATTACGAGAATGCACATTCTGTAAATTTTTTTGGAAAGGTGCTTAAAATGTTAGAAAAATGCACATTTTTTGACATTTTTTGTAAACATGCATAAAACGTTACGAAAATGCACATTCAAAAAACATACATTAAATGTCACGAAAATGCACATAAATGCACATTAAAAAACGTACATAAAACATCACAAAAATGTGCATTTTGTGACATTTTTTGGAAGCGTGCATAAAACGTCATGAAAATGCACATTCTGTGACATTTTTTGGAAATGTGCATAAAACGTCACAAAATGCACATTCTGTGGCATTTTTGGAAACGTGCATAAAACTTCACAGAAATGCACATTCAAAAAATGTACATGTTGTGACGTTGTTTGGAAATGTGCATAAAACGCCACAAAAATGCACATTCAAAAAACGTGCTTAAAACGTCACGAAAATGCACATTCTGTGACATTTTTTAGAAACGTGCATAAAACATCACGAAAATGCACATTCAAAAAACATGCATAAAACATCACGAAAATGCACGTTTTGTTGTATTTTTTGGAAACGTACGTAAAACGTCACAAAATGCACATTCGAAAAATGTGCATAAAATGCCACGAAAAGTCACATTCTGTGACTTTTTTAGAAACGTGCTTAAAACGTCATGAAAATGCAAATTCTGTGATGTTTTTGGAACGCGCATAAAACGTTGAAAATATGCACATTCTATAACTTTTTTGGAAACATGCATAAAAAGTCACAAAATGCACATTCTGTGACATTTTTTGGAAGCGTGCATAAAACGTCACAAATGCACATTCAAGAAATGTGCATAAAATGTCACGAAAAGTCACATTCTGTGACTTTTTTTGGAAACGAACATAAAACGTCATAAAAATGCACATTCCAAAACCGTGTATAAAATGTCACGAAAATGCTCATTATGTGATTTTTTTGGAAACGTGCATAAAACGTCACAAAAATGCACATTCTGTGACATTTTTTGGAAACGTTCATAGAACGTCACGAAAATGCACATACAAAAAACATGCATAAAACATAAAAAATGCATATTCTGTGACGTTTTTTGGAAACGTCAGGAAAATGCACATTCAAAAAACGTGCATAAAACGTCAAGAAAATGCACGTTCTGTGATGTTTTTTGGAAACGTGCATAAAAGGTCACGAAAATGCACATTCTGTGACGTTTTTTGGAAACGTGCATAAAACGTCACAAAAATGCTCATTCAGTGACGTTTTTTGGAAATGTGAATAAAATGTCACAAAAATGCACATTCATAAAATGTGCATAAAATGTCACAAAAAGTCACATTCTGTGACGTTTTTTGGAAATGTGCATAAAACGTCAAGAAAATGCGCATTTAAAAAATGTGCGTATCACAAAAATGCATATTCTGTGACATTTTATGAAAACATGCTTAAAACGTCACGAAAATGAACACTCAAAAGATGTGCATAAAACATCACGAAAATGCACATTACGTGATATTTTTTGAAAACGTGCATAAAACGTCACGAGAATGCCCATTCTATGACATTTTTTGGAAACATGCATAAAATAATACGAAAATGCACATTCAAAAAAGAGCATAAAACATCACAAAAATGCACATTTTGTCACATTTTTTAGAAAGGTGCATAAATCGTCACAAAAATGCACATTTTGTGACCTTTTTTGGAAACATGCATAAAACATAACAGAAATGCACATTCAAAAAACGTGCATAAAATGTCACAAAAAGTCACATTTTGTGACCTTTTTTGGAAATGTGCGTAAAACGTTAAGAAAATGCACATTCAAAAAATGTGCGTAAAACATTACAAAAATGCATATTCTGTGACATTTTTGGAAATGTGCATAAAACATCACGAAAATACACATTCAAAAGATGTGCATAAAACGTCACAAAAATGCATATTCAAAAAGCGCGCATAAAACGTTACGAAAATGTACATTCTGCGACAATTTTTGAAAATGTGCATAAAACGTCACAAAAATGTACATTCAAAAAACGTGCATGAAACGTCACGAAAATGCACATTCTGTTATGTTTTTTGGAAACATGCATAAAACGTTATGAAAATTCACATTCAAAAAACATGCATAAAATGTCACGAAAATGCACATTCAAAAACCATGCATAAAACGCCATCAAAATGGACATTCTGTGACTTTTTGGAAACGTGCATAAAACGTCGAAAAAATTCAAATTCTGTGACTTTTTTGGAAACATGCATAAAACGTCACGAAAATGCACATTCTATGACATTCTTTGGAAAAGTGCATAAATTGTCACAAAAATGCCCATTCAAAAAACGTGTATAAAACGTCATGAAAGTGCACATTCTATGACTTTTTTTGGAAACGTGTGTAAAACATCATGAAAACGCACATTCAAAACAGTGCATATAGTGTCAAAAAAATGCGCATTCTGTGACTTTTTTGGAAACGTGCATAAAAAGTCACAAAAATACACATTCTGTGACATTTTTTGGAAACGTGCATAAAACGTCAGAAAAATGCATATTCAAAAAACGTGCATAAAATGTCACGAAAAGTCACATTCTGTGATTTTTTTCGAAATGCGCATAAAACATCATGAAAATGCACTTTCAAAAAATGTGTATAAAACGTCCCGAAAATACACATTCTGCGATGTTTTTTGGAAAAGTCATAAAATGTCACGAAAATGTACAATAAAAAAACATGCATAAAACATCACGAAAATGTACATTCTGTGACATTTTTTGGAAATGTGCATAAAACTTCGAAAAAATGCACATTCTGTGACTTTTTTGGAAACGGGCATAAAAAGTCACAAAAATGCGCATTCTACTATTTTTTAGAAATGTGCACAAAATGTTACAAAAATGCACATTCAAATAACGTGCATAAAATATCACAAAAGGTTACATTCTGCAACATTTTTTGGAAACGTGCGTAAAACGTCATGAAAATGCACATTCTGTGACGTTTTTTGAAACGCGTATAAAACCTTGAAAAAATGCACATTTTGTGATTTTTTGGAAACGTGCAAAAAAAGTCACAAAAATGCACATTCTGTGACATTTTTTGAAAACATGCATAAAATGTCACAGAATGCACATTCAAACGTGCGTAAAACCTCAAGAAAATGCGCATTCAAAAAACATGCATAAACGTCACGAAAACGCACATTATGTGACTTTTTGGAAGCGTTCATAAAATGTCACGAAAATGCACATTCTGTGATGTTTTTTGGAAACGTGCGTAAAACATCCCAAAAATGCACATTCTGTGACATTTTTTGGAAACGTGCATAAAACGTCACGAAAATGCACATTCAAAAAATGGGCATAAAACATCACGAAAATGCACATTCTGTGATGTTTTTTGGAAGCGTGCATAAAACGTCACAGAAATGCACATTCTGCGACGTTTTTTGGAAAAGTGCATAAAATGTCACGAAAATGCACAATAAAAAAACGTGCATAAAATGTGCATAAAACGTCACAAAATGCACATTCTGTGACAATTTTTGGAAATGTGCATCAAAACCTAATGTAAATGCACAATCAAAAAAAGTTCATAACACAAAAATGCACATTTTATGACATTTTTTGGAAACGTGCGTAAAACGTCACACAATTGCAGATTAAAAAAACACGCAAAAAACATCAAAAAAATGTACACTCTTTGACATTTTTTGGTAACGTACATAAAACGTCACAGAAACAAGCCCCAGTCGGTCACGAATCGTCAGTTTCCCGTTAAAAACTCGTCGATTATAGCCTTGGACTCATGACAGCCCCGTTGGTCTACCCGGTTAGGGTCGTGGTATCTTGCTACAGCTATGTGCGGCCATACTCTGTAGAGGGAAAATTGCAGAAACAAGCCCAGTCGGTCAGGAATCGTCAGTTTCTCATAAAAAACTTGTCGATTATAGCATTGCACCCACGATCGGCACCATTGGTCGAACCGGTCAGGGACGTTGGATCTTGTTACGGCCATGTGCGGTCATACTCTGTAGAGGGAAAATTGCAGAAACAAGCCCCAGTCTGTCACAAATTGTTAGTTTCCTAACAACAACTCGTCGATTATAACCTCGCACCCACGATCGGCACAGTTGATCGACCCGGTCAGGGACGTGGGATCCTGCTACGACCATGTGCAGTCATACTCTAAAGAGGGAAAATAGTAGAAACAAGCCCCAGTCGGTCACAAATTGTTAGTTTCCTATAGAAACTCGTTGATTATAATCTTGCATCCACAATCGGCACCGTCGGTTGAACCGTTCAGGGACATGGGATCTTGCTACGGCCATGTGCAGTTATACTCTATAGAGGGAAAATAGTAGAAACAAGCCCTAGTAGGTCATAAATTGTTAGTTTCCCAACAAAAACTCGTCGATTATAGCCTTGTACCCACGATCGGCACTGTCGGTTGACCCGGTCAGGGATGTGGGCTCTTGCTACGGCCATGTGCAGTCTTACTCTGTAGTGAGAAAATAGCAAAAACAAGCCCCAGTCGATCACGAATCGTCAATTTCCCATCAAAAACTCGTCGATTATAGCCTTGGACCCATGATCGACATCGTTGGTCGACCCAATTAGGGACTTAGGATCTTGCTACGGCCATGTGCGGTCATACTCTAAAGAGGGAAAATAGCAGAAAGAAGCCCCAATCCGTCACAAATTGTTAGTTTCCCATCAAAAACTCGTCGGTTATAGCATTGCACTCACGATCGGCACCGTCGGTCGACCCGATCAGGGAGGTGGGCTCTTGCTACAGCCATGTGCAGTCTCACTCTGTAGTGAGAAAATAGCAGAAACAAGCCTAGTCGGTCACGAATCGTCAATTTCCCATCGAAAACTCGTTGATTATAGCCTTGGACCCATGATCGGCACCGTTAGTCGACCAAGTCAGGGACGTGGGATCTTGCTACGGCCATGTGCGGTCATACTCTAAAGAGGGAAAATAGCAGAAAAAGCCCCAGTCGGTCACAAATTGTTAGTTTCCCATGAAAAACTCGTCGATTATAGCCTTGTACCCAAGATTGGCACCGTCGGTCGACCCGGTCAGGGAAATGGGCTCTTGCTACGACCATGTGCAGTCTTACCCTGTAGTGAGAAAATAGAAAAATAAGCCCAAGTTGGTCACGAATCGTCGGTTTCCCATCAAAAACTCGTCGATTATATATTTTTTGTGTCGTTTAAAAAAATCGCAAAATGTGTCTTTTTTTGGCGTTTGAAGCATGTTTTAAAAAAATGTCGCAGAATGTGTATTTTCGTGACGTTTTATGCATCTTCTTTGAATGTGCGTTTTCGTGACATTTTATGCAAATTTCCAAAAACATCGAAGAATGGGCATTTTCGTGACGTTTTATGCATCTTCTTTGAATGTGCATTTTCATGACATTTTATGCACATTTTTTGAATGTACATTTTGATGACGTTTTATGCATGTTTTAGCAAGTGCAATTTTGTGATGTTTTATGCACATTTTTGATTGTGTATTTTCATGACGTTTTATGCACGTTTCCAAAAAATAACACAGAATGTGCATTTTTGAGAGGTTTTATGTACGTTTCTAAAAAACATCACAGAATGTGCATTTTTGTGACATTTTATGCACGTTTTTTGAATGTGCAATTTCATGACATTTTATTCACGTTTCCAAAACATATCACAGAATGTGCATTTTTGTGATGTTTTATGCACATTTTTTGAATGTGCGTTTTTGTGACTTTTTATGCACGTTTTTTGAATGTGCATTTTCGTGACATTTTATGCACGCTTACAAAATATGTTGCAGAATGTTAATTTTTGTGACGTTTTATGCATCTTTTTTAAATGTGCATTTTGATGACGTTTTATGCACGTTTCCAAAAAACATCGCAGAATGTGACATTTCGAGACATTTTACGCACTTTTTTGAATGTGCATTTTCGTGACGTTTTATGCACGTTTACAAAAAATGTAGCAGAATGTTCATTTTCGTGACGTTTTATGCATCTTTTTTAAATGTGCATTTTCGTGATGTTTTATGCACATTTCCAAAAAACATCGCAGAATGTGACATTTCGAGACATTTTTTGCTCTTTTTTGAATTTGCATTTTCGTGACGTTTTATGCACATTTCCAAAAAAAGTCACAGAATGTGCATTTTTTCGACGTTTTATGCACGTTTCCAAAAAACGTCATAGAATGTGCATTTTCGTGACATTTTAGGTACTTTTTTGAATGTGCATTTTCATGACATTTTATGCATGTTTCCAAAAAACGTCACAGAATGATGTTTATGCACGTTTCCAAAAAACATCACAGAATGTGCATTTTTGTGACGTTTTATGCATGCTTCCAAAAAATGTCACAGAATGTGGATTTTCGTGACGTTTTACGGATGTTTTTTAATGTGCATTTTCGTGACATTTTATGCACGATTCCAAAAAAGCGTCACAGAATGTGCATTTTCTTGACGTTTTATGCACTTTCCCAAAAAATGTCACATAATGTGCATTTTTGTGGCGTTTTACGTACGTTTCCAAAAAACATCACAGAACTTGCATTTTCGTGACGTTTTATGCACGTTTTTGAATGTGCATTTTCGTGACATTTTATGCACATTTTCAAAAAACATCATAGAATGTGCATTTTTGTGACGTTTTATGCACGTTTCAAAAATGTCTCACAGAATGTGCTTTTTTGTGACAGTTTATGCACGTTTCCAAAAAACATCCCAGAATGTACGTTTTCGTGACGTTTTATGCACGTTGTTTGAATGTGCATTTTTGTGACGTTTTATGCACGTTTTTCCAATATGCATTTTCATGACGTTTTATGCACGTTTCCAAAATTGTCACAGAATGTGCATTGCTGTGACATTTTATACACGCTTGTCATGACGTTATATGACGTTTTACGCACTTTTTTGAATGTGCATTTTCGTGACATTTTATGCACATTTCAAAAAAACGTCACAGAATGTGCATTGTCATGAGGCTTTATGCACGTTTCCAAAAAATGTCACAGAATGTGCATTTTTCTGGCGTTTTATGCACTTTTCCAAAAAACATAACAAAATGTGCATTTTCGTGATGTTTTATGCACGTTTTTGAAAGTGCATTTTCGTGACGATTTATGCATGTTGCCAAAAAAACGTCACAGAATGTGCATTTTCGTGATGTTTTATACACGTTTTTTGAATGTGCATTTTTGTAACGTTTTACGTACATTTTTCCAATTTGCATTTTCGTGATATTTTATACACGTTTCCGAAAAATATCACAAAATGTGGTTTTTTTTTATATTTTATGCACGTTTACAAAAAATGTCGCAGAATGTTCATTTTTGTGACGTTCTATGCATTTTTTTTGAATGTGCATTTTCGTGACGTCTTATGCTCAATTTTTGATTGTGCATTTTCGAGACGTTTTATGCACGTTTCCAAAAAATGTCATAGAATGAGCATTTTTGTGACCTTTTATGTACGTTTCCAAAAAACATCAAAGAATGTGTATTTTTGTGACATTTTTTGCACTTTTTTTGAATGCGCATTTTCGTGACGTTTTATGCTCGTTTTTTAATGTGAAATTTCGTAACATTTTATGAACCTTCACAAAAAATGTCACGGAATGTCCATTTTTGTGACGTTTTATGCACGTTTGTTAAATGTGCATTTTCATGACGTTTTATGCACGTTTCCAAAAAAATCACAGAATGGGCATTTTTGTGATGTCTTATGCACGTTTTTGAATGTGCATTTTTGTGACGCTTTATGCACATTTTTTGAATATTCATTTTCATGACGTTTTATGCATGTTTCCAAAAAACATCTCAAAATGTGCGTTTTTGTGATGTTTTATGCACGTTTTTTAAATGTGCATCTTCGTGACGTTTTATGGACGTTTCCAAAAAATGTCGCAGAATGTGCATTTTTGTGACGTTTTATGCACGTTTCCAATAAACGTCACAGAATATGCATTTTTGTGACGTTTTATGTATATTCTTGATTGTGCGTTATCGTGACGTTTTTTGCACGTTTCCAAAAAACATCCCAGAATGTGCATTTTTGTGACCTTTTTTGCACGTTTTCTAATTGCGCATTTTTGTGACGCTTTATACACGTTTCAAAAAAATTGCATTTTCATGACGTTTTATGCACTTTTTTGAATGTGCATTTTCGTGACGTTTTATGCACGTTTTAAAAAACTATCGCAGAATGTGCATTTTTGTGACGTTTTATGTATCTTCTTTGAATGTCCATTTTCATGACGTTTTATGCATGTTTTCCAAAAACGTCGCAGAATGTGCATTTTCGTGATATTTATGCATCTTTTAAAAAATTATCACTAAATGTGCATTTTTTGACGTTTTATGCACGTTTCCAAAAAAGTCACATAAAGTGGATTTTCATGACGTTTTATGCACGTTTTTTTTTTTGACTTTTTTGCACGTTTCCAATAAACGTCCCAGAATGTGCATTTTGGTGACATTTTATGCACGTTTCCAATAAACATCACATAATATGCATTTTTATGACGTTTTATGCACATTCTTGATTGTGCATTATCGTGACGTTTTTTGCATAAAATCACAAAATGTGCATTTTCGTGACATTTTATGTGCGTTTAGGCATGATCGCAACGTGATAAAAATGTGCACGTTTTTTGAATGTGCATTTTCTTGACATTTTATGCACATTTCCAGCATGTACATTTTCATTACATTTTATGTACTCTTTTGAATGTGCATTTCTGTCACGTTTTATGTACGTTTCCAAAAACGTCACAAAAATATGCACTTTTTTCAAACAATGTCACAGAATGTACATTTTCGTGATGTTTTATGCATATTTTTTGAATGTGAGTTTCCGTCACATTTTTTGCACGTTTCGAAAAAGCGTCACAAAAAATGCACTTTTGTGACGTTTTATGCTTGTTTTTTGAATGTGCATAAAAACATTTTCATGCATTTTTGTGATGTTTTATACATTTTTGTGATATTTTATGCATGAAAATGTAAAATGTCACGAAAATGCACATTCAAAAAACGTGCATAAAATGTTGCGAAAACGCATATTCTGTGACATTTTTTGAAAACGTGCATAAAATATCACAAAATTGCACATTCAAAAAACGTGCATAAAAAGTCACAATAATGCACATTATGTGATGTTTTTTCGAAACGTGCATAAAACATCACAAAAATGCATATTCTGCGATGTTTTTTGGAAACGTGCATAAAACATCACGAAAATACATATTCTGTGACTTTTTTTTTGGAAACGCGCATAAAACGTCACGAAAATGAACATTCAAAAAAAGTGCATAAAACGTCAAGAAAATGCACATTCTGCGATAGTTTTTTAAAACGTGCATAAAACGTCACGAAAATGCATATTCTATTTCGTTTTTTGAAAACAAGCTTAAAACGTCAAAAAAGCACATTTGGTGACGTTTTTTAAAAACGTGTATAATACGTCAGAAGAATGTACATTAAAAAAATGTGCATAAAATGTCAGGAAAATGCACATGCTGCGACGTTTTTTGGAAACGTGCATAAAACGTCATGAAAATGCACATTCGTGACATTTTATGCACACTCAAAATCAACTTCTTGAAAGACAAGTTTCTTCTTTGCCCGTGTTTGTTTTAAACTAGTAGCTCCTGCATAGTTTAGATTTTGCAATATTAGGTTTTTTCGTCTTTAAGTTTACGTCAGTTACTATCTTCATGTTCGAAACCAATACCATCTCTAATGGAGCTGTGATTTTGAACTTTTCATTTTGTATTCTATTTGTTTTCTTTTTCAAACTATTTAACTACTCATCATGATTAACTTCAGTAATTTTAAGAGATATGTATCTTTCTGGTTCATCGCAGAACGTCAAGAAAATGCACTTCCAAAAACGTGCATAAAATGTCACGAAAATGTACTTTCAAAAAATGTGCAAAAAACGTCACGAAAATGAACATTTTGCGAAGTTTTTTGAAAGCGTGCATAAAACGTCATGAAAATATACATTCAAAAATCGTGCATAAATTGTCACGAAAATGCACATTCAAAAAATGCACATAAAACATCACAAAAATGCACATTCTGTGACAATTTTTGGAAATGTGCATAAAACGTCACGAAAATGCACATTCAAAAAACGTGCATAAAAAGTCATAAAAAAGCACTTTCAAAAAACGTGCATAAAACGTCACGAAAATGCACATTCTTTGATATTTTTTGGAAGCATGCATAAAGCGTCACAAAAATGCATATGCAAAAAAGTGCATAAAATGTCACGAAAATGCACATTCTGTGACTTTTTTTTGAAACGTGCATAAAACATCACGAAAATGCACATTCAAAAAATGTGCATAAAACGTAAAAACATATAACGTAAAAACGTGCATAAAAAGTCACAAAAATGCACATTAAAAAAACATGCATAAAAAGTCATAAAAATGTACATTCAAAAAACGTGCATAAAACATCACAAAAATGCACATTCTGTGACATTTTTTGGAAACGTGGATAAAAAGTCATGAAATTGCACATTCAAAAAATGTGCATAAAACAAAAAAATGCATTATGTCATGTTTTTTTGAAAATGTGCCTAAAACGTCAGAAAAATTCACATTCTGTGACATTGTTTGGAAATGTGCATAAATTGTCAAGAAAATGCATATCCAAAAAGCGTGCATAAAACGTCACGAAAACGCACATTCTGTGACTTTTTTTGAAACGTGTATAAAACATCACGAAAATGCACTTTCTGTGATGTTTTTTAGAAATGTACATCAAACGTCACAAAATGCACATTCTGTGACATTTTTTAGAAACACGCATAAAACGCCACGAAAATGCACATTCTGTGACATTTTTTGGAAACGTGCATAAAATGTCACGAAAATGCACAATCGAAAAATGTGCATAAAACGTCTAAAAAATGCACATTTTGCGACCTTTTTTGGAAACATGCATAAAACGTCACAAAAATGCAAATTCTGCGACATTTTTTGGAAACGTGTATAAAACGTCATGAAAATGTACATTCAAAAAATGTGCATAAAACGCAACGAAAATGCACATTCTGTGATCTTTTTTGGAAAGTTACATAAAACGTCACAAAAAATGCACATTTTGTGACATTTTCGGAAACTTGCATAAAACGTAAAAAAAATGCATATTAAAAAAACGTGCAAAAAATGTCACGAAAAGTCACATTCTACGATGTTTTTCGGAAACGTTCACAAAACATCACGAAAATGTGCATTAAATAAACGTGCATAAAACGTCATGAAAATGCACATTCTGTGACATTTTTTCGTAACATGCATAAAACGTCACGAAAATGTACTTTCAAAAAATGTGCATAAAATGTGCACAATCAAAAAACATGCGTCAAACGTCACGAAAATCACATTCTGTGATGTTTTTTTGAAACGTGCATAAAACGTCACAAAAATGCACATTATGTGACGTTTTCTGGAAACGTGCATAAAACGTCATGAAAATGCACATTCAAAAAACATGCATAAACCGTCACAAAAATGCACATTCTGTGATATTTTTTGGAAACGTGTATAAAGCGTCACGAAAATGTACATTCAAAAAACGTGCATAAAATGTCACGAAAATGTACATTCTGTGACCTTTTTTGGAAACGTGCATAAAATGTCACGAAAATGTACATTCAAAAAACGTGCATAAAACGTCACGAAAATGCACATTCCGTGACTTATTTTGGAAATGTACATAAAATGTCATGAAGTTGCACATTGAAAAAGTGTGCATAAAACTTGATAAAAACGCACATTCTGTTACATTTTTTGGAAACGTACGTAAAACCTCACAAAAATGCACAATAAAAAGTGCATAAAACGTCACAAAATTGCATATTTTGCGACGTTTTTTGGAAATGTGCATAAAACGTTAGGAAAATGCACATTCAAAAAAGTGCATAAAATGTCGCAAAAATGCACATTTTGTGATGTTTTTTGGAAACATTCATAAAACGTCCCGAAAATGCACATTCTGTGATGTTTTTGGAAACGTGCATAAAAGGTCGTGAAAATACACATTCAAGAAACGTGCATAAAACGTCACAAAAATGCACATTCTGTGACATTTTTTGGAAACGTGCATAAAATGTCACGAAATTGCACATTCAAAAAACGTGCGTAAAACATCACGAAAATGCACATTCAAAAAACGTGCATAAAACGTCACAAAAATGCACATTCTGTGACATTTTTTGGAAACCTGCATAAAATGTCACGAAAATGCACAATAAAAATGTGCATAAAACGTCACAAAAATGCACATTCTGTGACTTTTTTGGAAACGTGTATAAGACGTCATGAAAATGCACATTCAAAAATGTGCATAAAATGTCCTGAAAAAGAACATTCTGTGACTTTTTTTGAAGCGTGCATAGAACATCACGAAAATGCAAATTCAAAAAATGTGCATAAAACGTCACAAAAATGCACATTCTGTGACATTTTTTGGAAACGTCCATAAAATGTCACGAAAATGCACAATCAAAAAATGTGCATAAAACGTCGCAAAAATGCACATTCTTCGACCTTTTTTGGAAACATGCATAAAAAGTCAGAAAAATGCATATTCTATGACGCTTTTTGGAAACGTGCATAAAACATCCTAAAAATGCACATGTAAAAAACGTGCGTAAAACATCACGAAAATGCACATTCTGTGATATTTTTTGGAAACGTTCATAAAACGTCACAAAATTGCACATTCTGTGATATTTTTTGGAAACGTGCATAAAATGTCACGAAAATGCACATTCAAAAAATGTGCACAAAATGTCACAAAAATTCAATTTTTGCGATGTTTGTTGGGAATGTACATAAAATGTCATGAAAATGCACATTAAAAAATGTGCATAAAATGTCATGAAAATGCACATTCTGTGACTTTTTTGGAAACATGCATAAAACTTCACGAAAATATACATTTAAAAAACATGCATAAAATGTCACAAAAATTCATATTTTGTGATGTTTTTTTGGAAACGTGCATAAAATCTCATGAAAATGAACATTCAAAAAACATGCATGAAATGTCACGAAAATGCCCATTTTGAAACGTTGACAAAACGTCTCGAAAATGCACATTTTTGGAAACGTGCACAAAACGTCACGAAAATGCACATTCAAAAAACATGCATAAAATGCCACGAAAATTCACATTTTGCGATGATTTTTGGAAACGTGGTTAAAACGTCACAAAATGCACATTCAAAAAACATGCATAAAATGTCATGAAAATGCACATTATGCTACGTTTTTTTGAAAGATGCATAAAACGTCACAAAAATGCACATTCAAGAAACATGCATAAAACGTCACGAAAATGCACATTCTGTGTGATTTTTGGAAACGTGCACAAAATGTCTCGGAAATGCACATTTTTTGGAAACGTGCACAAAATGTCACGGAAATGCACGTTTGAAAAAACATGCATAAAATACTACGAAAATTCACATGTTGCAAAATTTTTTGGAAACATGCTTAAAACGTCACAAAATGCACATTCAAAAAACATGCATAAAACGTCACGAAAGTGCACATTATGCTATGTTTTCTTGAAAGGTGCATAAAACGTCAAAAAAATGCACATTCAAGAAACATGCATAAAACATCACAAAAATGCACATTCTTTGGGATTTTTGGAAACGTTCATAAAACATCATGAAAATGCACATTCAGAAAAGTGCATAAAACGTCATGAAAATGCACATTCAAAAAAGTGTGTAAGACATTACAAAAACGCACATTCTATGATGCTTTTTGGAAACGTGCGTAAAACGTCACAAAAATGCACAGTTTGTGACCTTTTTGGAAATGTGCATAAAACGTCATGGAAATGTACATTAAAAAAACATGTATAAAATGCCACGAAAATGCACATTCTGTGACGATTTTTGAAAACGTGCATAAAACGTCACAAAATACACATTAAAAAAATGAGCATAAAATATCACGAAAATCTGCATTGATAAGCATGCATAATACGTCACAAAATGCACATTTTCTGAAATTTTTTGGAAACGTGACGAAAATGCACATTAAAAAACGAGCGTAAAATGTCTCGAAAATGTACATGCTACGATATTGTTTAGAAACGTGCATAAAATGTCACAAAAATACACATTTAAAAAAGTGCATGAAACGTCACAAAAATGCACATTCTGTGACATTTTTTGGAAACGTGCATAAAATGTCAAAAAATGCAAATTCAAAAACGTGCATATGCATTCTCGTGACGTTTTACGCCCAATTTTGATTGTGCATTTTCGTGACGTTTTATGCATGCTTCCAAAAAATGTCACAGAATGTACATTTTCGTGACATTTTATGCATGTTTTTTTAATGTGGATTTTTGTGACGTTTCATGCACGTTTTAAAAAAACGTCACAAAATGTGCATTTTCTTGACGTTTTATGCACGTTTTTTTAATGTGTATTTTCGTGACGTTTTATGCACGTATCCAAAAAACATCGCAAAATGTGACTTCTCGTGACATTTTATGCATTTTTTTAATGTGCATTTTTATGGCATTTTATGCACGTTTCCAAAAAATGTCGCAAACTGTGCATTTTTGCGACATTGTATGCCTGTTTTTTAATTGTACATTTTGATGACAATTTATGCATGTTCCCCAAAAACGTCGCATAATGTGCATTTTCGTGATGTTTTATGCACGTCTCCAAGAAATGTCACAGAATGTGCATTTTCGTGACATTTTCTGCACATTTCGTGAATGTGCATTTTCGTGTTGCTTTATGTACATTTTTTAAATGTGCATTTTTGTGATGTTTTATGTACATTTCCAAAAAACATCGCAGGATGTGAATTTTTGTGACTTTTTATGCATGTTTTTTGAATGTGCATTTTCATGACGTTTTATGCAAATTTCAAAAAATGTCACAAAATGTGCTATTTTGTGACGTTTTATGCACGCTTTTTGAATGTGCAATTTTGTGGCATTTTATGCACTTTTCCAAAATAATGTCACTGAATGTGCATTTTCGGGACCTTTTATGCACAGTTTTTGAAAGTGCATTTTGTGACATTTTATACACGTTTTTTGAATATGCTTTTTTGTCACGTTTTACACACATTTTTTAATTGTGCATTTTCATGAATTTTTATGTATGTTTCCAAAAAATGTCGCAGAATGTGTATTTTCGTGACGTCTTATGCACGTTTTTTGATTGTGCATTTTCGTGACATTTTATGCACGTTTTTAAAAAACGTCGCAGAATGTGCATTTTCGTGATGTTTTAAGCACGTTTATGAAAAAGTCACAAAATGTGCATTTTCGTGACATTTTACGCACATTTTTTGAATGTGCATTTTCGTGACGTTTTATGCACGATTTTTGAATGTGCATTTTCAAGACGTTTTATGCGTGTTTTCAAAAAAATGTCACAGAATGTGCATTTTCGTGACGTTTTATCCACGTTTCCAAAAAACGTCACAGAATGTGCATTTTTGCGATGTTTTATGCACATTTTTGATTGTGCATTTATGTTCATTTTCGTGACATTTTATGTACATTTTTTGAATTTGCATTTTCGTGATAATTTACGCACGATTCTAAAAAATATCACAGAGTGTGCATTTTTGTGACGTTTTATGCATTTTTCTGAAAAACATTTTTGAATGTGCATTTTCGTGACGTTTTATAGATGTTTTTTAATGTGCATTTTGATGACGTTTTAAAAACGTGCATAAAACGTCACAAAATGCAGATTCAAAAAACATGCATAAAATGTCACGAAAAGTCACATTTTGCATATTCTGTGACGTTTTTTTGGAAACGTGCAAAAAATATGACGAAAATGCACAAAACGTCATGAAAATGCACATTTTTTTTGGAAATGTGCATAAAACGTTACAAAAATGCATATTCTGTGACGTTTTTTGGAAACGTGCATAAAACGTCACGAAAATGCGCATTTTGCGACTTTTTTGAAAACGTACATAAAACATCATGGCAATGCACTTTCAAAAAACGTGCATAAAATGTCACAAAAATGAACATTTTGTGACGTTTTTTGGAAACGTGCATAAACGTCACAAAAATGCACATTCTGTGACATTTTTTGTAAATGTGCATAAAACGTCATAAAAATGTACATTAAAAAAACTTGCATTACAAAAAGGCACATTCTGTGACGTTTTTTTGAAACGTGCATAAAATGTCACGAAAATGCACATTCCAAAAATGTCCATAAAACATCAAAAAACGTATATTCTGTGACATTTTTTGGAAACATGCATAAAACGTCACGAAAATGCACATTCAAAAAACGTGCATAAAACGTCACGAAAATGCACGTTCTGTGACGTTTTTTTGGAAATGTGCATAAAACGTCACGGAAATGCACATTCAAAAAAGTTCATAAAACGTCATAAAAAAGCACATGCTGTGACATTTTTTAGAAACATCCATAAAACATCACAAAAATGGACATTCTGTGATATTTTTCAGAAACGTGCATAAAACATCACGAAAATGCACATTCAAAAAACGTGCATAAAACGTGACGAAAATGCACATTCAAAACATGTGGATAAAACGTCAAAAAAATGCACATTCTGAGACGTTTTTTGAAAACGTGCATAAAATATCAAGAAAATGCACAATAAAAAAACATGCATTAAATGTTACAAAAATGCATATTCTACGACATTTTTAGGAAACGTGCATAAAACATCACGAACATGGACATTATGTGACTTTTTTTAGAAACGTGCATAAAACGTCATGGAAATGCACATTAAAAAAACGTGCATAAAACGTCAGAAAAATGCACATTCTAGAACGTTTTTTGGAAACGTGCATAAAACATTCCAAAAAATGTGCATAAAACATCACAAAAATGCACATTCAAAAAATGTGCAAAAAACGTCATGAAAATACACATTCTGTGATATTTTTGGAGACGTGCATAAAATGTCATAGAAATGAACATTCAAAAAAGTTCATAAAACGTCACAAAAAAGCACATGTTGTGACATTTTTTGGAAACGTGCATAAAACATCACGAAAATGGACATTCTGTGACATCTTTCGGAAATGTGGATAAAACATCACGAAAATTTACAATAAAAAAGGTGCATAAAACCTCAGAAAAATGCAATTTTTGTGACGTTTTTTCGGGAACGTGAAAAGGTGACGAAGATGCGCATTCAAAAAATGTGCATAAAACGTCACGAAAATGTGCATCCTGTGACGTTGTTTGGAAACGTGCAAAAAAAGTCAGAAAAATGCACATTTTGTGACATTTTTTGGAACCGTGCATAAAACGTCACGAAAATGCACATTCTGTGATTTTTTTGGAGCATGCATAAAGCGGCACGAAAATGAACATTAAAAAAACGTGCTTAAAATGTCACAAAAATTGCACATTTTGCGACATTTTTTGGAAACTTGCATAAAACGTCACGAAAATTCACATTCAAGAAACGTGCATAAAGTGTCATGAAAATGCACATTCTGTGATGTTTTTTGGAAACGTGCATAAAACGTTACGAAAATGGACATTTAAAAAATGTGCATAAAATGTCAGCAAATTGCACATTCAAAAAAGTGCATAAAACGTCACGAAAATGCTCATATTGTGACATTTTTTGGAAACGTGCATAAAATATCACGAAATTGCACATTCAAAAAACGTGCATAAAACGTCACAAAAATGCACATAATGTGACGTTTCTTTGGAAACGTGCATAAAACGTTACAAAAATGCACATTCTGTGACATTTTTTAGAAACGTGCATAAAATCTCATGAAAATGCACAATCAAAAATTGTGCATAAAACTTCACAAAAATGCATATTTTGCAACGTTTTTTTGGAAATGTGTATAAAACATCACAAAAATGCACATTAAAAAACGTATAAAGCATCACGAAAATGCACTTTCAGTGACATTTTTTGGAAACGTGCATAAATTGTTTGCGAAATTGCACATTCAAAAAACGTGCATAAAACGTCACAAAAATGCGCATTATGCTATGTTTTTTAGAAACGTTAATAAAACGTCACTTAAATGCACATTTATGTGACATTTTTTCGAAACGTGTATAAAACGTCATGAAAATGGACTTTCAAAAAACATGCATAAAGCGTCCGAAAAATGCAAATTCTATGACCTTTTTTGAAAACGTGAATAAAATATCAAAAAATGCACAATAAAAAAACATGCATAAAATGTTACAAAAATATAGACAATAAAAAATGTGCATAAAACGTCACGAAAATACACATTATGTGACTGTTTTTGGAAACATGCATAAAACATCA
>JANKYF010197002.1:0-10348 GCA_029829435.1 Erythroxylum hondense | reverse complement strand
CTCTAACTCAATCATACAACTCAAATTCACAATGTAACTCATAAACACAATTAAATGCTGGAACAATCATGAATGCAGGTCACTATGTATGCATGTGCAATATGATCTATCTCTCTAGAATCACAGGCCACAAGGCACTCAATCACGATATATGCACTAACAGAACTACCCGAACCAATATGCGCATCGCATCGGTAACGGGATGTTACAGGTTCCCTCCCCCACACTTATTCTGAACTATCTCAGCAAATAGATATCACCATTAATATATTATAGAATAAAGGAGAAAGGTGGAAGGAAACAACCGTGGGATTAGGGGGTCTTTGATTCTCATGGTAGTGTTTAAATAGATGACTATTGACCTGTGAAGCATGACCGGTTGTTTCATCCACCAGCTCTACAGTACCAAATGAATGCATCTTGGCAACTTTGAAAGGGCCCCCCCTACTTGGTGACGAACTTCCCGAGCATCAGCTTTAACCGCGCCTTGAACATTAGAGATTTGTCACCTTTATGGAATTCGTTCCTCAAAATATGTTTGTCATGAATTATTTTCAGCTTGTCTTTGTTGATTCTGACATTATCATAGAACTCAGGTCTCATCTCTTCAAGCACTTAGAGTTGTGTTGTTTAGTTTTCAAGTGAAGATTCAAGGTCTATATTATAGGCCTTGATTGCCCAATAAGATTTGTGCTCGATCTCCACATGTAGATGGCAAGACTTGCTATAAAACAACTAGAAAGGAGACATGCCTATGGGAGTCTTGTAAGTAGTCTTGTAAACTCATAGTGCCTCCTCAAGCCTTTTACTCCAATCTTTTCGGGATAGCTTCACAGTCTCTTCTAGTATACACTTCACTTCCCAATTGGAGACTTCAGTCAACCAATTTGTCTGAGGGTAGTAAGGAGTGGCCAGCTTGTGATTAACTCCATACTTAGCAAGTAAAGACTTGATAGTCCTATTGTAGAAATGTGTTTCTTGGTCATTGACAATTACTCTTTTAATGTCGTACTTGCAAAAGATATGAGCACGTAAAAACTTGACAACAGTAGAAGTATCATCTTTCCTAGTTGGCATCACCTCTACCCACCTAGACATATAATCTACTGCAAGTAATATAAATGAAAACCCAAATGACGGCAGAAAGGGACCCATAAAATCCATGCCCCAAACATCAAAATTTTCATAAAAATGCATAGGTCTTAAAGACGTTTCATGCTTTTTACCCAGACTCCCAAACCTCTGGCACTTATGACAAGACTTGCAAAAAGTATAAACATCTTTGAATAAGGTAGGCCAGTAAAATCCATGCTCTAAAACCTTCCTAATAGTCTTATTAACACTAAAATTACCCTCGCAAGATAAAGAATGTGCAAAGGTAAGCATAGAGTGGGTCTCATTTTTAGGAACACATCGTCTGATGATCTGATCACGAGATTGCTTCCAAAGAATTGGAGCATCTTATGCATAGTATCTTGCCTCCCTTTTCAGCTTATTAACCTGAAATTTAGACATAAAAGGAGGCATAAAATTAGCGACAATGTAATTAACAATATTAGAGTACCAAGGCTCCTGAACCGCCAAGGAAAAAAGGGTAGAATCAAGAAAAGAATCTACAGTAAGATCAGAAGAGTCAACTCCCTCAATGCCTTCAGGTAACTAACTAAAGTGGTCAGCCATATGATTCTCTGCTCTAGCTCTGTCTCTGATTTCAATATTGAACTCTTGCAGCAACAAAGCTCATCTCAGCAGTCTTGGTTTAAACTACAGCTTCTTGAACAAGTATCGTATTGTTGCATGATCTGTAAAAACAACCACTCGAGAGTTTATCAGATACTTTCTAAACTTATCTGGAGCTAAGATTATAGCAAAAAGTTCCTTCTTGGATGTGATATAATTCACTTGAGCAGAGTCAAGTGTCTTGGAGGTATAGGCTATCACTCCAGATCGCTTTTCCTCCCTCTGACCAAGCATAGCACCAACTGGAAAGTTAGAAGCATCACAAGACAGCTTAAAGGGCAAACTCCAGTTAGGTGCAGTCAGAATAGGAGGTGAAACAAACAAATATTTCAAAGTGTCGAAAGCATGTCTACATTTATCATCAAAGTGAAAATCAATATCTTTTTTCAACAATGTAGAAAGGGGTAAAGTAATTGTACTAAAATTTTTTACAAAGCGCCGATAAAACCCCACACACCCTAAGAAAAATCTCAAGTCTTTTAGACAAGTAGGATAAGGAAGTAAAGAAATGATATCAATCTTGGCTTTATCAACCTCAATCCCCTTTTGGGAGATGCAATGACCTAACACTATGCCACTATCTATTATAAAATGACATTTCCCATAATTTAAAACCAATTTTTTCTAAATGCATCTACCAAGAACACGTTCGAGACTAAACAAGCAATTATTAAAGCTATCACCATAAACAGTGAAGTCATCCATAAAAACCAACATATTTTGCTCCAATAAATCATAGAAGATTGCCATCACACACCTTTGAAAGGTGCCTAAAGCATTTCACAACCCAAATGGCATTCTTCGATAAGCGTAAGTACCAAAAGGGCATGTAAAAGTAGTCTTATCTTGGTCTACAGATGCAATCAGTACCTAGAAGTAACCTGAAAATCCATCCAAGAAATAATAATGAGATTTTCCAGATATTCTTTCCAACATTTGATCAATGAAAGGTAATGGAAAATGATCCTTCCTAGTTGCTTCGTTCAACTTCATGTAATCTATGCACATTCTCCAAGCATTTTGAACTTTTTATGGAATAAGTTCATCACTCTCATTTCTCACTTTGATACCACTCTTTTTCGATACTACCTGTAGCAGGCTTACTCACTCACTGTCTGATATGGCATATATGATCCCCGTACTTAATAACTTAGATACCTCCTTCTTAATCACATCATGAATAAGAGGACTCGACCTCCTTGGTAGCTGCTTAACTAGCTTAGACCCTTCAGCTAGAAGGATCTTATGTGTGCAAACCAAGGGATCAATTCCTGGTCTGTCCCCTAAAGACCAACCTATAGCCCTCCTATACCTTTTCAACATAAAAACTAGTCTCTCTTCTTTAGAACTACTCAGAGAACTGGAAATAATAATAGGTAATCTGTAATCATCAGTAAGAAAGACATATTTCAAGTTAGGGGGAAGGGGTTTGAATTCTAAATCAGGGGGTTACACAATAGAAGGAACCAACTTTGGTATATCAAATACATTTAGTGGAAGTGGTGCGTCCATATGGCTTAAGGAAGAGGACATAAGCTTAGTTGGCGTATATGTCCTCAACTTCCCGACTCAGTTCGACCATCAGATGACCTGGAAACAACAGAATTAAGGTCAGTCTTATCAATAGAAAATGAGAGTAAATCAAAAGTGAGAGTGATATTAGAAGGTTTAGAACAGGGATCACTACACTTGAAGTAGAAACTACATTCGTAGCTTGTATAACAGCTCCTTTATCCGTAGTTCCTACAAAATCAAGAATCACACCTTCCTCAAGGCTATCAAGTGCAAAATCAACAGTAATATCAAAACAAAAGGATTCATCAAAATTTTGCGGAGTAGAAAGCTAGCTATCTATCTCTAAACAATAGACATATGATATATCACCTTTACATGCACAAAAATAAGAAGAACGAGGGAAGGATAAACAAGCAAGTGCATCATGATGATTTCCACCTATACTATACTAACCAGGCTAATGCACATTAGTCTCATGTAAATCTTTCACATCATTATCATGACATTCAATCAAACTAACACCCAAGTAAGAACAATCTTCATAACCATAGATCATAGCTTCTGAAAATTAAATTGCACTTCTTGATCCCCAATGGCCATAATGATAAGACCCTTTTTCATGTTAATTATGGTCTCAGCAGTCAGAAGGAATGGCCTACCTAGAATCAAGGTACTCTCAGAATGAAGCTCATTAGTCATATCTAGGACATAAAATTCAGCTAGGAAAACAAGACCTTTGACTTGCACAAGGATATCGTCTAGAATGGCTTTAAGGTATCTTACTGTCCTATTTGTTAGACCAAGCACTACGCTAGTGTCCTTTAAAGCTTCAATACCCAAGGTCTTACAAACAGAGGTCGACATGACATTAATTGTTACAACTAAGTCAAATAAAGCATGAGAAATAGTAGTTCTACGTATGGTGCGAGGGATAGCGTAAGAACCTCAGTCTTTTCATTTAATGGACAACTGTGGCTTAAATAAGGCACTAACACTCAACCCCAATTAGATTCTCTCACTATACTTATACCTTCTCTTATTTTTACATAAGTCTTTCAAGAATTTAGCACACTTAGGCATCTTTTTATTCAATTCAAGAAATGGCACATTCACCTCAAGTTTGCTAAACATTTCAAACAATTCATCGTTGTCTTTCTTGTCAACAATCTTTTTACCAACCAAGTAAGAATTTGGAAAAAGGCAAGTCGCGAATGTTTACCTCATCACCTTTGGAGTTGGAAGGTGATCCCTCCTCCTTTACTCTCTTCATGATAGTTGCCGCCTCTTCATCATTTTGCACCACTGGTTGTTTTCGAGACTTCTCCATTAGCTTATTTTCTTATAGGCTTTTAGATTGAATAGAAGCTTTCTTCTCAACTTGGGAAGTTTTTTGAGTAGTGTTAGTAGAAGGAGACTCAACTTCCAATTCCTCATAAACCGGTTCTTTATCCTCTTCATTCTCTTTTAAACTCACTTTCTTAGCACCAATTTTCTTACCACTTCCTAGTGTGACTACATTCAAAGATTTTGGATTTATCACTGTGTTAGAGGGTATCAAAACAACTACTCTTTGCTTATCATTCACTCAAGTTGTTAGAGATTTGAGTAACAAAAGTATTCAAGTTCTCATGTTTAGTATCTATTTGCCCCAACTTAGAGAACACAATTTGTAGGCACGAGTCCATCTTATTCCCTATAACATTCAACTTAGCATCGATTTGTGTCTTCTCGTGATCTAATCTTGAATTAATCTCGGCAATGCCCTTCATGATCATAACAAATTCATCACCCTTAGAAAAAGAAGATGATGTCCCTTAATTAGACACCATTTGATTGGAAGAATTTCCTTGAATGTTACCTTGATCCCTAGCCTATCTAAAATTAAGATGATTTCTCCAACCTGGATTAAAGGTGTTGGAGTAGGGATCCCTCTTTTGATATTGGTTATTCCTATTTTGGTAGAGGGTAGAAACTTCTTCATATCTAGCACAATTATTGGAAGCATGCATCATGGACCTATAATACTCATAACCGGCTACTATAGCTTGAGAATTACCTACGGAATTAACTTGCTTGGCCTTCACATCATTTCCAAAAATATTGAGTCTTTTCTCCACTTAGTTTTCCAAGGCAGAAATTTCAACAAGAATATCTTGGGAAGAAACCGAAGAGGTATTATACACCCTCCTTGTGTCTCTAGATCAAGGGTCATTGGTAGTCATCTTTTGAAGCAGGTCCCATGCAGCATCAGGACTCAATTCACTAAGTGAACGATTTGCTGCAATATGAATTGAGGGCTTATGATGTGGAAGGAGCCCTTCATAGAAAGAGTTGATCAGATCATTCTTTGAAATATTGTATTGTGCACACTGGGCTAGAAGTGCGATAAACCTTGTCCAATATTCATGCATGGATTCATTATCTCGTTGTTCCACACTAGTTATCTCCTTTTGAGCCTTGAAGTCTTAGAAGCGGGAAAACATTCATTTAAAAATGCTCCTTTCAACTGATCCCAGGTCAATGTGGTAAAATATTGAGGTAGTGTGTAAAGCCACTCCTTATTTTTTTCCTTCTAAAATGAATTGGAATGCTCTCCTCAATTCATCTTTAAGATTTTTCATGGGTGATTTAGTGGAAGAACACACCATGTGCATAGTCTTTAAATGCCTATATGGATCATCACCTGTAAAGCCATGGAATCTAAGTAAGGAAGAAATTAATGTTCCTTTAATTTCAAAGTTCACATCATCAATATAAAAGCCATAAGGGTCATAATCAACATTGGAATTATTAATCTCCCTCATGCTTCTATTATCCTCATCATTATTCCCTAGGTTGTTCTCACCATGTTCGTTGTTCCCATTAGGCCTATTATGTCCATTATTACCATTATCACCATCCATGGTATCTTGCTTTAATTCAAAATCACTGGCAGATAAGTGTTCCCTAGAGGTAGCTCTCTCACTAGGTTCTTGTTCACTAGATGACAAACTTGACTCTTATAAAATATGCTCCTCCTCAAGAGAAACTTGACTTGCCCTCTCTAGTCTCTTCTCTCTTCTAATCTTTTTCACTAACCTCCCAAGTTCAAGATTTAAAGGATTCAAAGGTAAAGCCCTATCACTCCTAGGCACAAACAGTAACAATAAAAACGAGGTGCAAAACTGACTTACACAACAAGATTCAAGTAAAAAAAAATAGAAGAATCTGATGAGTGCAAGTGTGTGTGTGTGTGTATGAACTTATGAGTATGGATGACAATATTTATAGTGTATAAGAGAGTGTGAAAACCTGTAATAAGCACAATTAATCAAAGAATGTACAAAACTCCACTAAAATGCACAAATGAACAAATTTTCCAAAACTTGACTTAGAGAATAGACTCCTACACTTAAAAAAGCAACCGAGTAGGCTATAATTAAGCAATCAGAAGCAATGTAATCTAATAGATAGCAACCAAGTCAAAGAGTAACCCAAAACTTTTATCTAGCCAAGAAAATGAAAAATGGAAATGGAAATGGACTATATAATACCAATGTAAGTATGAGGCTTAACACCCAATTTCTAGTCAAACGTTACTTGACACTTAGTTACTAGTAACCAATTTCTTAGTTCCCGACAATGACAACACTTAAACCAACCTTAAATTTAATGTCGCTTTAGGGTTTCTTCAAATTTTAACCAAGGATTGCATATAGTGCAACCTCGGGTTATTCTCTTTGAGGAACCAAAAAAATAAAATTAAATTCCTAAGTAACTAAATGCAATGCAGCATAAACTATAGAATAGGGTGTGATTTGATCAATTACCACTAAAATTGCAGTAAATTAGAATAAATGTAAAAGACTTGTTTTTGGGATTTTAAATCTAAAATGAGTGATATGAAATGGTAGTGAGTGAATGTAAAAAGAAGAAAAACACAAGTAATTAACAATGATAAGCCCAACCCACGCAGGCAATCATCACTCAAACAGATATTGGAGTTAAAACAAATGAATCAAGAGTTATAATAAAGCTTTTAATCTAACAACTGAGCCACATCAAATTGTTACAAAAAAATATTTTCCAAAATCCCAATCTACTAACTGCCATCAGAATAGTAAAATAGAACCAAGGATACTAAAACCAATGCTCAATTTTAGCTCAATAATTCAGAAAATATAATTAACACCAACAACTGATATAATAATCCAATCATTCAAGCCACCTTGAATAATCACCAAATATTCAGTAAAATCTCAGTAAAAATCTTAACCCAAAACAAAGTAATGAAATTAAACCAAAATTAGCTCAATATCAGTTTCTAAATAATAACACAGCCAAATGAATCTTCCAATTCAAAGATATAATCTACACACATCTACAAATAATTAAATAGTTATCCTAAGACCTTGAAATCACTAAATAATTAAACGGGCAGAAGATAAATGCAGCTTAAACTCGCCTATGAAAACCCAAGTTCCTATCATTGCGATTGAATCAGAGGTTTAAGATGAACTAGCCACGAAAAACCATGGAAGATCCTAGATACATTGAGCTATGGTGGTCAGCCATGGAAGGTGGGAAATGAAGTTTTGGATTTTTGGGAGATGATGGAAGAGAACTGAAATCTAGGTCCCCTTCTGTTTCTGCATTCTTTTCTTCTGTCTTCCAAAACCAAGGCAAAACCCCTGCTTTGTCTTTCACTCCCAAAGAATGCAGAAACTCCAACTTATGCCATGCACGCCTCCACACTCGCTGCTTTCCAAACTAACATTGCCCCCCTCTTTTTTATGTCTTCTCTTCTTTTTCTTCACAGACCTATGCACACACACCTGCACGCCACAGCCACGCAGATACCACCTCCATTACTATAGCGTGATATGACAATTTTGAATAGTTTTTGGTCCAGGTCTACTGTGCACTCCAAAACCCTTGCAAAACACGCCTCTCCTATGTCGTTTCTGTTCTTCTCTTCAATTCTAGACCTGCAAACCTCTTCACGCATGATGTTGTTTCTATCTTGCTTTTCCTTCCCACTGCTGCTGTCAACTTTGTCGTTTTTATGTCTTCTTCAATGTTTTAAATGCCTTGAACCACTACTTTTTAATTTTTCTGAACTCCAATTCCTACAAGTACCCTACCATAAAAATTACAAATAAAGTAGCATCAATTGTCCAAAATCAATTTATCACAGTTAAACACAAATTAGATGTAAGGCATAATAATTCAAATAATAATCAAATAATTCCATAAAGACCAATTATAATGACAAAAAAAACGCCCATCCAATTGATATGAAAATATATGTAAATAAATGAGTTTGTCATATACCATAACTTGATGTTCAACAAATGTCAACAAAATACTATAATCTCCTTCGAAATGATCTAAATGGTAATTCTACTCAACCTTACCTCCAATTTAATGGCAATCTAAATTCTCCATTAGATGTATTGCCTCCTTCTAAGGTATTTATTAATAGAGGAACTAATCCTACTTAAAAAGATTCCAACATTATTGAAAGGAGGAAATTTGACTACAAAACAAAGGCTAAGAGAGCTGATATTTCCTCTAAATCTCCTTAGTATTCATTTTAGCTTGGAATGCAAAGGGTATCAATAACAACCAATTGTTTTTTACTATTAAAAATTTAAGAATATATGTATTGGACTTTTGGAAACCAAACTAAGAGCTACGAAATGAACTAAGTTATGGTTGAATTATGGTAGCCTATATAAAAATTAATTACATGATAATTTTTATTAAAATAATAAAAAGGGCTTTACATAAAGTATATTAATCTAAACTTTGTAATATTAAAGTTAGTTTTTTAAAGATATAAATCACATAAACAAATCTTCTTCTTTTAATTCTTTAAATTTCTTTACTACCCCTAAACCAAACATTATCTCTAAAATTAATAATTCTCCTCTTATAACTGAAGCCTAACTTTTTAACAGGCACTAATACAAGTTAGATTAAAGAACATGAAAATCTATGGGCACTTATGGCCAGGGTTATGAAAATCGTACCGTATCAGCCAGAAATCGGTACCGATAAGGGTAAAAATATACCAGGGATCAATTCCAGTGGGTATCGGGCATTTTTGGTCGGTACCGGTCGGTACCAGAGATACCAGTATGTTCTGGACCATTCTGCAAAAATTTGAATTTTTCAGGGACCATTTTGCAGAAAACAAAAATTAAACCTAAAAAAATCTACCCCCTGACCTTCTGGAGTCTTCTAATCTTCTTCTCTCTTCTTCGGTTCTTCTTCTTCTCCACACATGCATGCCGCTGCTCCTCTCTTCTCCGAGCTCTCTCTCGGTGTCTCGCCGTCTCCTCACCGTTCCCTCCTCACCGTCGACGTCTTCTCCAGTCCTCCTCCTTCGATTCTTCGACCGGTGGATTGCTCTCCCTTCAAGTCTTCGACGATTCGAACTCAGCTCGCTCCTCCCCCTCGCCAACTTCAGCCTTCTCCTTCATCCTCCTCGAGTCTTCGATGCACCACACGACGGCACGACCACCTCAGCTCAGCCGGAGCACACGGCCCGACGTCGACCCAAATTGGCACCAAAAACTCGATTGTGTTTTGGGGTGTATGTTTTTTATTTTTGTTTCATTTTTCATGGCTTTTTGAGAATGATTGCTTTTGTGATTGTGTTGCTTGTTGGATTATGGTGGATTTGGGGTTAAAAATTGGTATTATTGTATTGGATATGGGGACAAATTTGGAAGTGGATTTCGGATGAAAATGAGAAATCCGAATGGAATGGAATGGAAAAATTTTGAGAATGATTGCTTCAGTGATTTCGGTTGATTTTTTTTGTAGTTTTGAAAGTCAACCGAAATTGAAAATTTGGAATTGGATTTTGGCATTTTACATTTTGGAATTGGAAGTAGATTGGAAATTAAATTTGAAATGGTGATTTATTGATTATTGAATGGTGAAAATTGGCTTGTGATTTATTATGGTATTAATATTGAATTGTTGAATTATTGATGAACGAGATTGAATTTGAGTTTGTGTAATTAAATTTGAGATTGAGTTTGATAATTTGAAATGTTTAATTGTACATGTATTTTATTTAATGATAATTTGGTGCTTATGG